>MNAD01001501.1:0-11690 GCA_001895945.1 Trametes pubescens
CCCCCCTCATATCTAGCTCATTTCTCAACCTATTGGGCTCGTTCTTGGCGCGTTTTATACGCAATTTCAGGGCGAATAGGACGACAGCATTACGCACAAAATCAAGTATGTATTACACCTACTACTCAAGTACTGATAACCCCCCCTGTGCACAGTAATTGGGCGATATCGCGTCCGTCTTTGGACGCATCTCTACGCGAAACATATCCCCAGAATTGGGTCCACTGCACGGTTCGAACGCGCCATCATGCGTGCGAATCCGTCCAGCGGTTGCGGCGCGGTGCCTGCCCCACCTCGGGGGCAGCCCTACATACTCTATCTCGACCAAATGTGGGTCGATTCGCTTCGTAGATGTCTCGTTCGGTAGCTAACGTACTCTACATATAGGGCGATGCATTCTCGCGGCCGCGCGGCATCTGAATACAGCCCGGGAGGGCGAATAGTGCTCAGCCACTGCAGCCCTCCCTGACTGATATCTCAGCCGTTTTTCAGCCGATTGCGACGCTTCATACACGGTTGGATAGCTGCTAAATGTAGCTATCCGGAGACCTATTTAGCGTTGTATTCCGTCCATGGCAAGCGGCGATCTCCACACCCCCTCCTCCTACCTCCCTCACCCCTTCTATCCTCCCCAGCAGCATGCATATGGGATGAAATCTCCTGTACCAGGTCTATAAGGTATGTATGTACTCTTATAATACCATTTAAATCTTTGATTGGTGCTGTACATAGTACAAATCCTTTTTAGTGGTTGTGCACTCCTATTGCACAAAATATGCGATATCTCCGTCATTTTCCAGGCGCTTTCCCTCCGGTTTTCTTGAGCTTGTAGCAATTCCCCAGGACTATTCTATCGCCCTGTTATATTTCTTATCGGGTTCCCCAGGACTCGGCGATGTTCTTATCAGTACTCAACAATGACCTATTGTGGGTCGACCTACAGCGCACCTGTGGCTATATGAATGACATCGCTGGGAAGGGGCTGAATTTGCGAATCCAACGCATTTTGAATCATGTATTTACGTGGAGAAGCCATGGAGCTATGGCCAGAGGTGTCCCGGAGCCCCATAGTGCAGTGCTGCACAGTTTGGCGCCATTAAGACAGTCTTAAATCCCGATGCCTGCACAGCTGTGCAGCAGTGCAGTACAGGCCCCCAGCAGAGCTTCCTCCATATCTCCACCATTTCTTCGCCTAAAATCGTGATTCTTTCTGCGTCCGATTCGCATTCTCTGCCGCTTTCAGGACATGTAATTCGATTTGTTCTTCATATACAAAGAGGCACACCAATCGCTCTATCCTACCCCACACTGATAAGGTATTTCCGGTGCGTGAACTCTCCCGATAGCTCTGCGAATGGGCCCATTCGATGCGCATTTTCCAACACTAAACGCTGAAAAAATATTCAAAATGAACGCCCAAGAAACGGATGGGATATGGTATAAACAGCGCAGATGGTATCAGAAATCAGGGAAACTGACTTTACCAGAGGATATGAGGACTGAGGACATTGATGAGCATCCATTGGTATTCCTTGGGAGTATCTGTAATCTAGAAGGCCATTTTATGATGAATGGAGGGCTGATATAAGCAGCAATGATGAATAAGGAGGTAAGAGGAGGGGGTGAGGAGATCGCTGTTTCGTGGACGGATTTCAGCGGCGTATACATCGCTGAATAGCTGTATTTAGCAGCTTTCAAACGGTGTATTAACCATAGAAAACGGCTGAGAAATGGTGGCGATATCAGCCAGGGAGGGGTGCAGTGGCTGAGCACTGCTCGCCCTCCCGGGCTGAATTCGCACGCCGCGCATCCTCGCAAACGCATTGCCCTACATGTAGTTTATATTAGCTACCAGACGAGCCTGTTCCTGGACAAATAGACCCACATTTGGTAGAGATAGATTATGCAGGCCTGCCCCTGAGGTGGGGCAGGCATCGCATCGCAACTGCTGGACGGATTCGCACGCGTGATGGCGCGTTCGAACCGCGCAGTGTACCCTATTCTGGGGATATGTTTCGCGTAGAGATGCGTCCAAAGACGGACGTGATATCGCCCAATTACTGTGCACAGAAAGGGGCCATCAGTACCTCACTAACACATGGAACGCGCACCGGATATGCGGCGCAGTTGGAACATCCTGTTCGCCCAAAAAATGCGCTCCGAACGCGCCCAGAATGAGGCCAAACGAGGCAGAACTGCAGGAGATATGAAGGGGGTACCCACCTGGGTGTGCTGCCCAAAGGAGTAAATAGACGCCGGGAGCCCGAGGCTATCGGGAGGCCCGGGGGGTGCGGGAGATAAGGGCAGGGGCCTAATCAGTAAGATTAGGCCCTTATCTGTCTAAATTAGGAGGATCTGTTATCTCTGGGGAGATAACAGGCCTCCCCTGGGGCTGCCTGCCTTTCTGGGTAATTCCCGGAGGTCCCCCGGGGCTTCGTAACACATGACGAACCTTGACGGTTCATTATGCAAAACGGTCATGGCAGATAAACGGTTCGTAACAGTATTGTGTCACAGCATATGGTGTCGTGCCCCCCCAAGTGTCGACCAGCTACACCCCGCACGGCGTAGCCCAACAACAGTACCCGGTGGCTTACCCGCGTTACCCTCGACCGGGTACGTTTTCGGGCTGCCCCACCAGCAGCAGATGGTGAGCATGCCGCACTTGGGCATGCAGTTTGGATCTCCGGCGGGGATCCCCCTCATGTCATTCTCAACAATGACATGGGCCCCCGTTGCCGACCAGCAAACACTGGTCGCGCATGGGAGCAACTGTCCGTTGTGTGCGGAGTTCCTCCGCCATTACACAGCAGGGGCTTCCGAGCAGTCGTTCCGGGACGCACAGACGCACGTCCAGACCGAGCTACAAGGCCGGTTCTGGGCGCACTTCGAGCGGCACACTCGCTCAGAGGGGGGAAGGGACCGCAAGCACATCACGGAACTCGAAACCCGCCTGCAAACACTACAAGCGGAACATGACTCGGAGCAGGAGCGGTTGTGTCGCTACTGAGAGGAACACGACGAGGCCTGCCTCATCCGAGACAGGCTGGAGCAGGAGCGCAACAAGGCCCGCCGGCAGCTCAAGGAGGAGCAGCGACGAAGGCAGGCCATGTCGACAACAGCAACATCGTCGACTAGGATCAGCATGCCCTCCAACCAGAGCGCGTCGCACCGTCGCCGGGATCTGAGGGGGGAAAGCCCTCGGAGGCGTATCATGGACCCGCTTCCCGTTGCGGGCTCGAGCAGCGTGGGCACGATGAGCTCAGCGTCATTCTCAATGCCATACTCTGCACAGCCGAGCATGGCAGGGCCCTCAACATTGTTCGCGGTGCCGTACCTCGCGCAGCCAAGCATGGCTGGGCCCTCCACGTTGTTCGTGACACCTTACCCCACTCAGCCGAATATGGCTGGGCCATCAGTGTCGTATCAGTCAATGGCGTCCAGGTCACCTGTCGAGCACCCCATGGTTGACTTCGAGTAGTGCATGGCAGGGGTATACCCTCTATGTTCAAACCTGACACCCTCACCCCTACCCCTGGGAACCCTCACCCTTCAACAGAGGGTGTGGGGTAAGCAGGGGTTTGAGGGTATACCAGGGGTTTGAGGGTATACCAGGGGTTTGAGGGGTTTTGAACACCCTTCACACCCTTAGCATGAAAAGTAGCCTAAATAGGAATAGGATGCAAGTTCTATTCATCATCGAGTAGGATAAAATGTGATTCATATCAAACAGAGCTACTGTGGTAAAACAATGTCATCCCAGCTGTTCTATAACTTGATATCTGTATGTTTATTCAATGATATAAGCCAGAACATACCACTTTTGGGTGCTACTATACATGTAGACTTTGATGGACTCTGCTCTGGCTTCGCTGCCTTGGCATGTTTGCTCCCAGTCTTTGCCAAATAGATTTATAAAATATAGAATAATATATTGGAGGGTGATGAGGGTTCCAGAGGTTTCTGGGACATCTACCCTTACCCCTACCCTTCATGAACCCCTGGAAAAACCCCTGGGGGTACCCCTACCCCTGCCATGCACTAACTTCGAGAACACCTCGAGCGACGATGAGGTGGACGAGCGTTGGGCACGGCGGCTGGCAGAACGTCGACGGTACCGCGAAGCGCGCCGCAACCCCAGCGCGCAGGCTGCGCCCGGACAAGGTGTGCCCTTCTCGATGAGCTCCTCCATGGCTCAGTCTACCTGTGTGGCGCCAGGCTGGCCACATCACATCATGGCACCCCCCACAGACAGTGACCCGTGGCTGATGGGGCACTACTACAATTACGTGCCGATAAGTGGCAACAACGTGAGTCGCCTGATCAGCGACACGCACGGTGACACGGGCAAGGTAGCACACCGCATCCATGACCTCATAGGCCAGGTCAATTGACAACCTGAGCTGACTGGAGTGCGTGGGCTGCAGGTGTTGCAGTCGCAGTGGCGCCGCCCAGACGGGCCGCGTGGGGTTTCGCCTCGGGGAGACACACCCCCGGGCTACAAGCACATATCCACGTCGCACCTTCCCCGACCCACACACGCGGGTCCGGACTGGAAGGAGATCAAGCGGCAGAAAAAAGCTGCTCGCACCGAACCCGTGTACAACCAGCCGACGCTCAACGACAGCGTCGGCGACTGGCAGAATTGGATGTCTGTGGGCAGGGGCCGCATTCCCGTGTGGATGGAACGTGAGTTCGGTGGCAGGCGGCCGACCGAACTCAGCGTGGCCTTCCACCTGCTCTCGCCGCAAGACACTCCAACCACCGAACACGGTCGTTGGATCAGCATGACAAGCTGGTTGTTTTCGGTGCCTGGGCTCTACCAGCACCTGATTACTGCTGGCCAATACCCGGTGGCTAGTCAGTTCCGACCAGCGCCATATCCCAACAACGTTGGCGCCATAACAATCTTCCAGCTATCCCGCTGGTACGCATCGCGCGGCGTCACGGTGTTGATGGCGGACCGGTACATGCTGCTCGCGCGGCGCAACTGCAACGAGCGTGGCGGCCGTGAAGTGAACGACAACTCACTCTTCACGGACGGCGGGCCCAACAGCATTACTGATGTCGGGGATGTGCCCAACAACAGGGTGTTGGGACCTATCGACAACCACAACACCCCGCTCATGGTGTTGCCGGGCACGATCGTCAACGACCACGTCATGCAGGTCAAAGCAGACAATGCCCCGGCACCCCTTGCTGCGCCGTTCAACACGGCTGCACCTCCGTTGACTGTCTCGGCGACTCCCATCGCCGAGGATGCTGTACCGCCTCCATACAGCCCCACCTGGCCTATGGAGGACATCCAGGGCACGGCGGACATTGCGTCTGTCGGGTCTCGGTCACCATCCCTGGCACTGCAGTCATCAGCAGGGTCCAGCCGCGCCAACTCCCCCACCCGCACTCATTCTCCCGCATCTGCCTAAATGAACCCTCAGCTGAGGTTCGTTCGCATCAAGTTTCCGCACGCGCATCCGTCATGCGCCATTACTACTACCATATGACGGTAGGACTGCTCCAATTTGCGGTCTAGTCTCATATCGCACCCTTCCGTGACCATATCGCATTACAATCTGATAATACTGCTTCGAGTTGCAGTCACTCTCTCACCATCACGACGTCCCAATGGTGTTGTATATACCCCACAAAACACTATGCGTGCGACCGTCTCACACGAATAAACTCAGATGGTAGTGCTGCTCCAATTTGCAGCCAAACATTGTACATAAAATGTTTTGTGATTCGGTATCGTCGGGGAGCCCCAATTGGCTCCTCCATCACCCTTGTATTATAAAAGGGGTCGCGTACGCACTGCGCGCGACCTTGTATATTTCGGTGCTAACACTGCTACATTTTGCAGATGTTCACCATACCATTGTATTATAACCAACACGACCCGTATGTTGTGTCTAGAGGGGGAGAGTGTAACGACCCAGTACTGGGTCGTTACGGGCACATTATATCCACTGGCCCAGCGCAGTAAGCGCTGGGCAAAGATAAGATAACCATTGTACTAGATAGACACATACGGCGTGCGGGTATTCGGAACCCGCGTGCCTGGTGCGGGCAGCCTTTCTAACTGCCCCACCATCCCCCGAGTACGCCGAGCCTCAATAGAGCCTGGACCAGAGTACTTGTAGGATAGGGGCGACAGATTGTGCCCCTACATTCGTGAGTTTAACAACCCGTGTGCGGCCGCCGCGGCGTGCATGGCACACGAGATGGCTTAGTGAGTCAGGATATGGATCATCTGCCCAAGGATATTCACATCATAGTTTGGTGAGGTCCAGGAGTCGGTCGTTACGATCCTATGCCTGGGCAAGCGCTGCATGACGTCAGAACGAGGAGGTAGGTCGTGTGGCTCCAGTATGGCCTGTAAAGGCAATGTCAGTGTCTGACTCAGCATGCGAGAGGAAACGGGTGTACCAACGGGATATTCTCCGTCATCCAGTCATCAATGACGGCAAGATCGTGAGCAGCATCATCATCAGAGTCCAGGGCGAGCGAGCTGACGACAAACATCAATGTGAATTTGTGGTACTTCTCGATGGTCAGGCTTGGGTGTTGGGTGGCGAATGCGCGGTAGGTGAGTACCACCCGAAGGAGGAACACATGCTTGTCATTGTCGTTGTCGTTGGCAGCAGCGGTGACTGCTGGTCCTTGGATCGTGGCTAGCCAGCCCTCAAAGAACTCGGGATCGAGGTCGTCTGGGTCGCACGTAGGCAGAATGAGCTATGTCAAAAGAATGTCAGCTTCTAGATAGCATAACAGAGAATGAACACAGCATACCGTCAGGCCTGTGCCAGTCTCACCCTGGAGCGCCAGATGCACGGAGTGGACGCGGGTGAATCCGAGTCGTGCAGCACCACGCGCCAGAGTGTACAGGTGAAACGTACCCATAGATAAGCATGGAGGGGGTGCACGAGGGGTTGGGTGAGCGTGCGAGGCTTGAACAAGACGGACAGACCTTGATGTTGAAGAGTGACTGTATGCTGCGTGCCGAGACGGTCATTGACAATGCTCTGTGAGTCCACTGAGTCCACTTGCACAGTATTGCTTGCTCATGCCCTGGTGGTGGCATATTGAGCCCGAGTAATTGTGGACCCGCATAGACTACACGAGCCGTTGACCGGACACGGGTAGGACAGATCGAAACTTGTCAGCCTCGAGGTGGAGTAGCTACGTTGAGCCGAAGCGCCCGAGATCGCGATCGTAGCAGTACTAGAATGGTATGCAAGATAGCAGGGTAAGCGTCCTGCTCACAACGATGACGACAACGAGGAGTACAACAGTGATGGCTGGGTCATTGTTCCTGGGGCGCTGTTAGGACCGTGCCGAGCGGAGACGGAGTCTGAGGAATTCGGAGTTCAGGGATCGGAAGTCCGAGATGGACTTAGCGGCACAGGGATGAGGACGCTGCGAAGCTATCAGCAACACACTGGGCAAACTCGTCTAAGTCCTCTATTTCGGACCGACAGAGTTCGGGGTGTGGATGGAAGTCCGATAGAGTCGGAAGGAGAAGTGGGGAGATGGCTGAGGGCGAAGTAGAGACAAGCAGAGGGACAGGAACGAAGTCCGAGGCGGACTTCGGGGTCGGAGGTTGGAGGTTGGAGGTTGGAGGTCAGAGGTTGGAGGTTGGAGGTCAGAGGTCAGACGGGAGAAGTTCAGAAGCAGAGAAGGAGATCGGATTAGGGAATGAGATATCTGAACTGAGGTACTACGACATTCCGGGCGCGTATTTATGGGCGCGAACCTCATTGTCTAGCGGAAACAATAGCGAAGGGGAAATACAAAATTCGGAACTCGGAGTACGTACGGAAGTCCAAAGTCCGAGACACGAAACAATAAGCTAATTGTCTAATCGAGTGATAACAAAATATGGCGTGATGTGCGATAATCGGATGTATGGAGTTCGGAGTTCAGAGACGGGGTTCGGGATCGGAGTTTGGCGCATGGGATGTAACAACACCAGAACACTAGTCGCAGCCAGAATTCGCACCACGCTGCAAGGAATCAACGATCTGGCGGAGAAGAAGGGGATGCTTTCAGAATTCCTCGGGGAGGGTTTTTGAAACCGTGGCGCACCTCGACGTCGTCACCGCGCATGCAGGTCCGTGCAGTAATTATGGCCAATGTATCGAAGCAATCCATGCGGATTCCTATTGCCATAATCATGGATCAAATCGTCAAAACAGAAGCCCTCATCGACACGGGGGCCCAAGACTCATTCATCAACTATCAATATGTTGCGAAAAAAAAAGCTCCAAAGCCAGGAACTGAGGAACCCTATTCAAGTACACAACATGGATGGAACAGCGAACCATCAAGGGACCATCAAGAAGTGCGTCATCCTGGAAATTGAAGCAGGAGGACACCGACACCTTCTTCGTCTTCTCGTTACCTCCCTTGGAAAAGAGGCCATCATCCTGGGACTGCCATGGTTACAGCGAGTCAATGCCAAAATCGACTTCAACCAAGGGACCCTACAAGTCGACCCCAACAAAGTCAACCTCACGCTCTGTAAGGGTTCTGGACGGACTTAGGGTTAGGGTTCTTGGACTTATGTCTCAGATGCTAGCTACATGGTCTTTAGCTTTCCACCACCTCATTGTCGCTACTTCTGTGTTATCTCTGGCTATAGATCAGGATCTAACGCAGCTGCAACTGGTGTGAAGAAGGCTCAACCCCCAGTATTCTTACAGCTGAGGAGGTCAACCCGTGACAGGTCCTTGAAGATCGATAGCCAAATCTCCACCAGAACTTCCTCATGCACCCGTCAACGATCATGCGAACCGTGTGAGGGGGAGACAACGGCATCCACTATTCTTGATGCGCTAGCGTGCGCGAGGATCTGCAGACACGGTACGTCCCTCAGGTATCCCTCTAGAAGCAAGTGAGGGGTCGGACGTACTGTTCTATGTGGTACACGTCTTGTCCTGGGATCGACTGTGAGCACCATCCCTGGAGCCCCAGCATTCACCCCATCCTGCAATCCTGACCTTGCATGCTCCTGTGCTGCATTGTTCAAGTGGACTGTGGGCTGCATACGACACAACGGAGGTCAGTGCAGCTCAAAGTTATACGGAGACCGCTATATGGACTAGGGTTCTGTGAGAAAGTCGATGGGTTGTTGTTTTAGCCTTCAATGTCAATATATTTTGCTCAGAATAGCTACTGTGGATGTACTGTACTCGGATGATTGAGCAGAATAAGCAGTGATTAGGACATCAGAAGAGAGTCATGTACATATGGAGGTCGACGAATGGGTTGACCCAGAAACTATCAGAAGAATCTAGCACCGTACTACTGGTCCATTCCCGTGGTACTACTGCACCGGACACAGGAAGAAGATGACAGCTTCGTCGAATATTACGCACCTCAACCACACTGGCAAGGCGCGCACCAGTGGGGTCGCGCCTCCGTGTAACCTTATAGAGACCGTGAACGGAGTCCGGTGTGGTGAAATGCGAGAAGCGTTCGACGTAGGCGAGGTGTCCCGGGGCGAGAACATCTGGGAATAGGTCTTCGCACGCAGCCTTGGGGAGCTTGAAGACAAGGCGCAGCTGTGCAACGTGATAGCCTGATGTTTATGAGTGAACATATTGCACCAACATAGACTCGATCACGTCTCTACTCACCTTTAACACCGGAGGCACCGCCGGTGCCATCATTAAGGAGCACGGTGTCGAACCGGCCAGGAACTGTTCGGCCCTGCTTGTCCTTCCTCTCGGGACGTGCATGAGCGACATCTTGTATGCTGTCCATGATGCCGAGGTCTTGCGCATCGTTGAGGGTGAACTTGAGCTTGTGGAAGGCTGGCATCTTGCGAAAGCGAAACCCAACTGCGAGGGACGCTCGCTCCACTTCGGCGGTGGACAGATCCGGGTTGCGGTATTGCACAACAAAATGAGCAAGCGCGTCGCGGAGATAGAGCGCGCCGTAGCGTTCAGCCGCTGCTTCGAATGAGAGGGCCTTAACGCTCGGCCATTTGGCAATCTTGATGGATGTCCAAACTGAGCGCGCTCGAGCCCGGGCTGTGCGAGTCTGGTTGTATGGTGCGAGTGCGTGAATGCCAGCAATGGGATCGTCTCGCTACAGTCAAACAAGGCAAATATCAGTCTGCAGTCGCAAGCCTGAGACATAGCACAGCACATACCGACAGCGGCAACTCGGGCAACACGCCCGAAGGTGGGACGGCGACCGCCGTATTGGGCTCCGAAGGACGAAGGCGGTGTTCTTGCTCGGAGGCAATACGGCGAAGGCGCCACTTGACGTATGCCTCATGGCGTGCTATCTTTTCGCGGTGCTCAAGCCAAGTTGTCATCTGCGGGAATTCGTCCTTGTGGTTTGTGGCCCGATAAGCATCCTTCGCGAAGTCAATATGCAGACGTTCGGTGTACTGCGTATCGTAGTTGTCCGTCGTACCGAAGAGCTTGATTGCTTCGATGTAGTGATCGAGGGAATGGAGCTTGGGCAGCTTGAAGTGCGCACGGATTTCGAGCTCAGTGAAGACGGACTTGTTGCTATGAAAGTGTTTGAGAGCATCTTCAAGGAGCGCGAGGGTATCGGTGGTGTGAGCGGGGTATTGTGCGAGATACAGGAAGTCCAGAAGTCCGCGCACTGCACGGACAAGCCGGACTGGGGAAATACCTCCCGGGAGCGGAAGGCCGATGATCAAGCCCAACAGGAAGCGACACATGTCGCTGTGCTCTTTGCCCGTAACCTTCTGGAGTGTCGTGATACCACGCAGGAAGAGCCGAATATGGTGGTTGGGGGGTATACGCCGACAGCGTGCATCAAGCTCCTCAGAACCATATGCCGCCTTCAGCCAGGAGAGAAGATGCTTGACCAATCCTTGATAAAGCTGGTGGAGGATGTCGGGGGTGATTGAGCGGAAAATGTTGACGTACGGAAGGTCCTTCCAGAATGGATTGACAACGGGTTTGATACCGGCCTCCCGGCACGCGCGTGAGAAGGCAGTCGGGCCGTCGTCGAATGTGTTGAGGGCGCCAAGCACCTTTTTGAGGTCGCGCAGAGGTCGGTTCGTGTCCATGGAGCTGCCAACGTCTTCACGAGAGACGGCGCACTTGGGGCAGGTGCCGTTCTTGCAGCAGGTGACCAGGAGTTGCTCGGGGTAGTCGCCTATGTACACCGCTAGGATTGGGTGCCCTCGTCGAGTGACGCCATCACTGCTCACGATATCAAGT
Source organism: Trametes pubescens (assembly GCA_001895945.1). Taxonomy (NCBI): domain Eukaryota; kingdom Fungi; phylum Basidiomycota; class Agaricomycetes; order Polyporales; family Polyporaceae; genus Trametes; species Trametes pubescens. Next base: position 11,208 of record MNAD01001501.1, read on the forward strand.
CCGTCAAGGCCAGCCTTGTGTAGCGGAGCGAGAACGTGAGCCATACATGCGTGAAAGAGGTTGGCGAGCGTACGTCGGCGAGCAGCCTTGTTGGAGATATGTTTGAGGTTTGAGGATGGCAGGTATGCGAGAAGAATCTGACCGCGGCGCGAGGGCTTTCGTCTAACGTCCTTCGGAAGATTTCCGATCGTGATGTAGACCGGATACGCAGTCTTTGACCCGAAGGTGGTGAGTTGAGTCTTGTCGGATGAGATGATTACGGGAATGATTGTTGCTCCTGGCTTGCGTTTCTCCAGCGCTTTCTGCGAGAGGTTGTGAGCACGCCGTATTGCCATGTTGTATGTGCTGCTAGCGAATGACTCACCTGGGTTTCCCACCACCACTTGCCGGTATGGATATCGAAGAAGACTCACGTTGTGTGCTCCGGATCAGCGTAATGCTTCTCTGGAGTGAAGACCAAGATGCCCGCGAATTCGGGATCTC
>MNAD01001502.1:2760-79915 GCA_001895945.1 Trametes pubescens
GTACTTGTAGCCTCTCTTTGTGCGGCTTACAGGTACAGTTGCTATGCAATCTAGTCGTTCTCTCACAGACTGAAGACCTCTCTTTGTGCGGCTTACAGCCTTCCAGGTTCAGAGTTCTTCAGATATTTCCACCTAGCATGGCAGGTGCCCTAGATGTAAGGGTTCTGTTGTGCATCATCGCTCAATCTCCAGTTCTCCTCCGGTTGCATATCCTCCGCCAACAACAAGCGAGTTCGGCATATAGCAGACGTAAGTACACGACCGGGCGTGTCGTTCAATGGAACTGCGAAAAGTACATGTTTCAAACCTGCTAATCATCATATCGGGAGCCCTCTTTCTTCCTGTTCACTCCTATCCTCGCCGAACTTGGTCAATCTTGATGCCAATGCCGTTCGAGAACTTGCTGAGGGGCGGCCCATCTTGCCTTGCGGACCGCCTCGTCCTCCGCGGTCACGATGGGTTTGCTCCAAGGCATTCGCGGCCACGGTGCGTCCCTGTCTACGTACGTCTCGACCAAGTGTTCCTCCTTGGCCACCGCTGTCGATTTGCCTTCAGCAAGGGGATCCGGCCCACCTACGCAGAACTCGCAATCTGGCCATCGGAGGACCTGTGGCTTGTGGCTGGCGCGGAGAGTCAAGAAGGAACGGATGTGGAACCGCACTGGCTGGCGCAGATGCTGCTGCGCGATGATGACGAGGATCGTCTCTCCGTTGGCGGGCGAGGCTCCAGGGTGGTACTTGTGGAACCAGCCAAGCAGGATCGCGTACGTGTTCACGCTTGTCTTGTCGGTAGGAGACGATGGCGAATCGTCGCGTATTCGCCATCGTGAACCGTCCAAGGCCTGAAACACTTCGCTGGGCTGAGGGTGGTCGGGCCCGGGAGTATCCAGCACCTCCACAAGTGGCACGCCTTTTGCGGTGAAAGTAACATACCCCTCGGCGTCCATGCGCCCGCGCGGCAGTGGCACCAACGCGTCCTGAATCGGGTACACCGGGCCCACCAGCTGCGAGACCTCCCTGATGCCCTCTTTCGTCCTGACCAACGCCGCGCCCGCGACACTCGTCCGCGGGAACTGCGGGAACGTCGACAGGCATTGGTCCGGGTCGAGGCGGAACGCCGCGCCCATCCAGCTTGCACACCCGCCCGCGGCGAGGATGGCCTGCGCGAGCGCGACCGTCGCGCCCCTGCGGTCGTTCTCGTGGAACCCGCCCGGGTCGAGCTCGACACCGAAGAGGCCCATGATGCTCAGCACCATGTCGACGGGGCGCGACGAGGTGCGCATGAGCGCGCTCTGCCACACGGCGTAGCTGCGAATCTCGGGGTCTGAGGCGACGAGCACGTCGTCCAGCGCAACCGCGACCGCGACGACGTTTGGTGAAAAGATGCGCCGCTGCGGCTGCCAGAACGGGATCTCGTCCGCGCGCGGGGCGTCCTGCTGGAGCGCGCTGAATATGCACGCCTTGACCATGGTGGAACGTGTGAGATGCGGTGCGCTGGGCGTGCTGGTGAAGGACAGCGTGCCAGTAGTACAGACTTGGAGGACGAGGGGGAGCGGGATGTATGCGGACGCGTCTGGGACGGCTTCTTCGACCGAGACGGGAGTGCTGATACCTCCGCTCGAGGCACGCCCGGGCCCTAGCTTCCAGTGGATCAGCACAACTGTAGAGGGGGGCGCGAGAACTTCTTGAAGCGTCCAGCTCCGGTGTATCCACGGCGTCTCCTCATCGAGGCGAACCAGACGGCGCAAGCCGCCTGCGAGGACGACGCAGACGCGACATGAGCGGTAGACCTTGTACATGTTACGGATCTGCCACGTCTTGTCCGTCTTGTTTGTCTGTATGATAGAGAGCCGGTCTACCCAGAGGTACGCACAGGAGAGGCCCAGAGCAGCCGCACATGCGCTGCGCAGAGCGTCGACGCCGACCGGGTCGGCGTGCTCCGCTCCTCGAACAGAGAAGGCGGAATCTATCGTGTCGCTGGGGTTTATGGATACACCGCGCCACGGGTACGATATGGCTGCGTAGGCGATGGTAGGGAACTCTGCAAAATCGACGACGCGCAACAAGCCGTGCTCAACTACGCTTTTGCAGTCCACTAGACGAATGCGGCAGGGCGCGGTATGGGAGAGATCCAGGAGGTTCGAAGTGCTGTTCAAATCGCGAAGAAAAACACTGTGAGCAAGGGCGGCGCCCTCAATTACCTACAGCCAGGGATAAGCTACATGATCAGAGCATTTACGAACACCACTCACGGGAAGTTGTTCCATTACTGACGACTCCAAAGCCATATGTGAGGTCACTAAGGAATAGACGGTGGTCAGTATGAGCGAGACGAAGACCGATAATACTTATATGGAAGCTTTCCGTGTCAATGACAGGACACCATGCCGCAAACACGCGTTGTGGAAGCAGCCCCTTCGGTCCTTCCACCTTCCAAGACTGTGTACTTCGATGTCAATTACCGCTAGTGCCCCGTAAATACGGATCTATGACGGGATCTTATACGAGTCGCAGCTTGGAGGCTCTCGGACGTTAGAACAGACAAGATCGCGGACTCGTTGCTAGCTGCGAACATCGCTTTCTTGAGGCAGCATGAATCCGATGGGAGCTGTCAAGTGAAGAAGAGTCATGGATGGACATGTACAAGATACTAGTTGACGTCGTAGTGGTTTGAAGCAAAGAGTGAGCAACAAGTCGACCAACCGTGCCGCGCCGGCTGTTCGAGGAGGAAGACGAGCATGGCGGCGGCCCCTGGCCGGGCCGCCGAAGGAGCCGTGGCCGGCGCAGACTGTGTCGCAGTTGCAACCAAACGTTTGTTGCTACTATAATCTCCTCAAATGTTCCCTTAGGTGGATTCTGAGATGTGTAGTATAGCTTGCTCGTACAGGAAATATGGTGGATAAGAAACCTTGGACGGTCACTGCATGCAGTCGCTATGCTAGGCCCTGCTAAGGCCCCGGGGCCCCCAGGTGAGCTGTTCATCTATGATCATTGCATCACTGGCAGCTAGCTAGCAACTAACGCTTTGTCTCCCCTAGGCAGACGGAGGTGACGATAGCTAGCGTTCCAGCTCTCTCTGAACTGGAATATGCTTCCGCAGGCATACAGGCATATCCTCATGGGTTTGCGCAGCAAAACTGATGTTCAGGTGGCGCACGAGGATCCACGACCGCTCGCAAATGCAGCGTGTTTGAGAGATCGACCTGTTAGGCAATGTCGACTTGATCAAACACTGCACTGACGCTGTATCCCACTAGTCGCTGTTGCAGCCCCCTCGGACCCATCGATACCCGCCTCTCCTACTGCAGCGTGCTTCAAAGTACCCCATATGAAGCAACTGGGCTCCCGTTGCGTCGAGCACGAACGCGCGCTGTATCACGTCTCCCTAGTTCGTGAACCACTATCCTACACTGCCTCCACTCCACTTCTTTTCGTCCCTCCACTCCGATTCGGACACTATATCTGCATACATTGAGTGCTATCGCCCGCGCTCAGCCTTCATCAAAACGCGGAGCCCGAGTGCACACGTCGCACCTCTCATCCGGCGTACAACCTCCCATTTCAGCCCACATATGTTGCCACGCCAGCTCCTCATATCCGCCGCTGTCCCATCGCCCAACTCCGACGCTCCTCGCGTACTAGTCCAAGTCGGTACGAACGCACACACTCACTCGGAGCGCCTCACGCTGGCATACAGGCGCCGCGGGAGCACCGGCGATCCCCCGTGTCAAGCAGTGGCTCCGGAGTACGCGCACCCAGGCGCCCGCAAGCACTTCAGCAGAGGACCCACATCACAGGTAAGTTCGCGCGCCACGCTGCCGTTGGCCCCGCGCAGTGCACCCACTCCCAGGCCTCCGTGTTCTTTCTGGCCTGCTCGGGATGCGAAGCGTGCATGCGGTGCAGCGGGGATGATACGGTTCGGGCTGCCGCAGTGTGCCAGTGGCCAGTGTGCTTCTCTCGAGGCTTGCATCATGATTATGGTGGGCTCCGTGGTAGGCGGTGCAGTGCGTGTTGGGTCGTATTGCCTGCGTGCGCGGTGGGTGGCATCAGAGGTGGATGGATGGGGGCTTGCGTCTTGTTAGCTTGAGGCTGAGACCTGTGCCGTAATTGACTTCGCACACTCACGCTAGCTCAGCGGCCGGTAGAGCGACAGGGAGAGCGGTACCGCCATAAGATGCTCTCCCCGAGCCCCCGCGCTATCCCTGTGGGCCCGCGCCGGACGTCAGTCAGCTTTGGACGTTCGGACTTCTGCGCGCCACGATCCCGTAACGCTAGTAGTGGCACTTTGATCGTGATCGAGCGTACTCACCATTCCGACGACTCACTCCACAAGGTTCTCGGTTCCGCGTTATTTGGACATTGCCCGTAGCGCAGCGCTTGTATACCACTAGTGCTGCATGCGGGTTACTGAACCTTCGACGCCATCGGGGTGATGAATGCTGGAAGACGCGCGGCGATGGTGAGTACCTAGCTGCACTGCCGCGTCGTGCCCACATCTCACAAACCGAATGCTAACACAAAATTCAAACAAGACACGAACGTGGACCAGCAGGATAGGGACCGCCTCCAAGTAATCTCTGCCCTTCCCACATCAGTCAAACGCTGATGAACACGACAACAATATCTCGCGGCCCACGGTCAGCCAGTCCCCCGCGTGCCTCCCATGCTTCTCTTCGGCCACTGACACTGAGCTTGTCACTTCAGGGACGACCAGATCGCAGAGAGAGCGCGGAGCTTCCCCGGAGCAGCGTCGCGTCGCGCCCACCTCAGATGCCGGAGCTCATCTCATGATACGCACCAGCTGCTCGCGCTGCCCGCCCGTGATTCCGCACCTCCTGGAGCCTGTTCCGAGTCCGCTCTGATGCTCCGGCAATTGGCACTTATACTACAATAGTACAACTCAATTATCGGCCTCCGACCAACACAACATCCATCACGCACCAACGCGACAAGACCACTCAAGACCACAACACTCATCTCCTTCGCGGACTCAGATATGTGTGAGCTCACACCAATAATCTGGACGCGCATCAGCCCGCGGGGGCGCGGGTGCACTCAGAGCAGCCCAAACCCCTCCTGGCCGCGCGCGCGTCCACGGTGCGCGGGCGGGGTCCCGACCTTAATGCCTACGCGAAAGGCAGGTCCGGGATACCAGACATGTGCTCCCGCCCGCGGGGCACGCCAGCATGGGAACGTTGAACCATTCCAGAGGCCGGCGATTTAGCGGGCGTTTGCCAGCGCGGCGTATGTTGCCGGTTGAGACACCTGCTCGCTGGAGCCTGGGCGCGACAGCTGGGGTGGATTCGGGTGGATTCGGTTTCGGACTTGAACGCGGGTGCTTTCTGGGTGATGTCGACCGGTCGGGACTCCAGTAATGTACATGTTGTGAAACTAGGGCCAAGGCTTGTCGTGAGTCCGGCGAACGTCGCGAGTGCAGTTACCACGGTACTTACGACTTCAGGGAAATAGCACATGCCGGAGCGCGAGTGCGGTACCGCGGAGCTCGGAGGCACGACGCCCAGTCCCTCATCTCCGCTCCGCCATGCGTCCCCGTACCTCGTCGCCCATACGACGGCCTCTAGGCACCGGCCAGCGTGCGCGCATGTGGCCTATCGCCCCTTCCAACTTCCCAGAGCTCGCACGGACACACAGCGTCCGCGACACCCCGCTAGCTGCAGCCAGATAGAGGTACGGCGATCCGGCGCAGAGCGCTCACGTCCTCTCCGGCCGGCCTGGTCACCGTCAGCACGGATGAGAAAAGAACGCTGCACAAGCCTCCACAGCGTCGGTGCCCGGCCCCAGGCCCGGGCCCCGTAAATCGTCCGTGCGCCTTCGCTATCCCGAGCTTCGAATTCCCGTCCACGTCGAGCAGGGCGTAAGCTCCGGCAGGCTCGATCGCCCTATCGGTCTCTGTCCTTCTGCCCAAGCGGGCATGTCTGGATTCTGGATGCGCGCGCAACGTCCGCGTGCGTCCACTGGGCTTCCCCGCGGAATTCGATGACATTGACATGTCCGGTGCTGTTAGGCTCAAAGCGAGGAACGAGTGGTGAGCCTAACGAGTGCTTACTAAGCGGACGGACGGATATGGAAGAGAGCGAATCGGGCCGTGGGCGCTAGTCGCCTTCGCTCTCTTCCACCACGTCTCCCGCTCGTAGACGTCTCTTTTTGAACATTCCTCGTTGAGTAAATCTTTTATTACTCTTATACACTCATGGCTGGCGAAGAAAGCAACGGAGCACCCCCGGAGGGTATGATCAGACCCAATTTGGGCGCATATAGTCAGCCGGACAGGGCGCCTGATGGCCCAGGCGCCGGCGGCAATAGCATACAGCCTGATCTCACGACCACGGGGGGTCGGATAACTGAAAACGAGGCGCGGGTTAGCCGCAACGAGTCGCGGAGCGTGAGAAGAGATGCAGGAGAGGAAGGCGTCGAAGCGGATGAAGAGTTGCTGGAGCTGGAGGAGACTTGGGGGGGCGGGGGTGGGCAGAGAGCCGAGCCGCGTACCCAACCCCCGGCGCCCGTCACGGAGATCTTAGGACCTGCGAGCGCGGCTGAGGCTGCAGCTCTCGCGAGCTTGGAAGCAGCGCCGTTCAACGCGTTCATGCTCGCGATGAAGCAGGAGGGCGATCTCAAGGAGAAAGCCCTCGAGTACCTACAGAACATTGCTTCTGGGAAGAAGAAGTCGGACAAGCACTCGGGCCTGTTGAAGGAGGGACCCGAACTTCCCCCGGATCAGAGGGGAAGGCGCAGTCGGATCGACAGAAGGCTGATTACTCTTCTGAAGCTAGGCTTCCACCTTCCCCTCACGCTTTGCACCAACGAGGCGCTCGAGATCGTCAGGGCGGCGCCGGCACGCCTTCAGTGCAAAACCCAGAGCGACATCGACGGCAACAAGGTGATCGTGGTGGATCCGACGGCCGGGTGGCGAGAAGAACTTAGTCTGACTCCGGAGGAGTGGCGAGACGCCTGGACGAACCTTCTCCAGATCTTGCCAGAGGTAGTCCCACCTGAGGCGGTCGCACGGTTCCAAAAGCATCACACCTACCTGGTCCAGCAACACAGTTTTCACACACTGTTCCCCGCAATCCTCCGTTTCGACATCGGTATTCGCCATGACTATTTCTGGGGCGCCGAATGCACACCGTTCCACCCCGGGGATAACGAATACGTCGCGGACCTAATGAAGATCTGTAGTACCATCTCGATGGAGCGCTCCAACGGCAATCAGAACCAAGATGCCGGCAGCGGAGGCGGAGGAGGGGGGGTGCGCTATCACCCATACCAACAGAATCAGCACAACCAAGGCGATCGAGGGGGCGGGAACGGTTTCCAAAACCGTCGCGGCGGCCGAGGCGGCCACGGAGGCGGCTACGGAGGCGGCGGTGGAGGAGGCGGCTACGGAGGCGGGGGTTTCCAAAACAACGGCCAGCGGCCCTTTGGGGCAGGCAGGGGACAAGCGGCTGGCGGGTCTCTCTGCCTTATCTGCGCCCAGACCGGCCATCGCGCGGACGCCTGTACGCGTACCAGACTCCCAAACGGTAACGCTGTGTTCGCCACCTTCGCGAACAACCAGCTTTGCGCCGTCGCCTCCGGCAACGCCCTTTGCATGTCTTGGAACGCCACTGGTCGAGCCCCCTGCACCAATTTCCGGTGCCCCGGCGCGAACGGCGGACACACCTGCTCGTTCTGCGGGACCGCCGGTCATCACGCCGGTAGTCGCCGGTGCCTCTGAGAGGGACCGGATCATAACAACCTACCGCGCAGACGTCTTCGAGGAAGAACTGCGGCGGTGGGGACTGTGGGAGGAGTTCGGGTACTTGCCGACAAGGCTGAGGGGGGGGTTTCCCATCGGAAACATGGAACCGTTGACGAGAACGTTCACGCCGGAGAATCACAAAGGGGGTAAAGAAAACATGGACTTCATCGAGGAGTATGTGGCGGAGCAGGTGGCGTTGGGCCATATGACGGGACCGTACTCGCGCGAGCGAGTGGAAGGGATTCTGGGAACCCCGTTTCGATCATCCCCCCTGTCCGTTGTGGAGAAAGCGGGATCGGTGGGGAAGTGGCGATTGATCCAGAACTGCTCGTTCCCCGACGAATTCGGGGTATCAGTCAACGACATGATTGACTCCGACGACTTCCCGACGAAATGGGGCACAGCGGCAGAAGTCGCGGAAATTGTGAGTAATATTCTATTTTGGGTTCGTGCAGAAGCACTGGTCGCGCGGGGCGCGCGCGCGAGTTTCGCATAGCGTCGGGGACGCGCGCCGCAGACGCGAGCAAAGATTAGTGCAGAGGCACACGCGCGCGTCGCGAGGGATCAGCGCGGGGCGCTTTGGGGAGAGCAGAAGCTCATGGTCACTTTGCAGGTTGCAACAGCACCGCCAGGCGCACAGATGGCGACGCTCGACATAGATTCGGCGTTTCGAAGGATCCCGATCTGGCCACCGCACAAGGCCTACCTGGTTGTCCAAGCGAAGCCGGAGCGCTTCATGATCAATCACGTATGTTGCTTCGGGATAGGATCGGGACCAGGTCTGCAGGGCGGCGTAATGGACCCCTTCGTGGCGTTACTCGACGTACGCCTGTGGGGACCGAACAAGAAGTGGGTCGACGACCTGAACAATATGCGATTTCCGATCGCGGCGGGACCGAACCCGGGGGAGTGGGTCTACGGGCACTCGGTGGAGGACATCTTCGAGCTCGCAGGGCGACTCGGGGTACCGCTACACCAGGAGAAGTGGACGAGACACGCCTACACAGGAGTGTACGCGGGGTTCGTCTGGGATCTACCGAACAAGACGGTCGCGATCGCAGAGAGCAAACGCGACAAGTACGTGCGACGCTTGGACGAGGCGCTCGCAGAAGCAAGGGAGGGCGCGGGGCGGGTGAATCTCAAGACAATGCAGAAACTTAATGGTACGCTATCTCATTGCACGTTCGTGTATACATCGGGACGGTCGTTTCTCGCGGGTCTGAGCTCCTTCATCGCGTCGTTCAACAACGAGCACGCGGGAAGGTACCCACCGAAGTCCGTGATATCGGACTTGAAGTGGTGGCGCGCGATCCTCGCGAAGCCGAGTATCAAACGCCCCCTCGTTCCTCGGGGAGAGATTCGCGATCTCGACATGTGGGTCGACGCGTCTTCGAACTGGGGGATTGGGATCGTGATCGGAAAGGAGTGGGACGCATGGAGATGGGCAGTCCCTTACAGGGAATGGCACGCGCAAGGGCGCGACATAGGCTGGGCCGAGATGGTGGCGATCGAGCTCCTGATGAGGAGACTTGAGGAACTGGGTTGGGAGAACGCGGATTTCCGCATACGCAGCGATAACGACGGTGTCATCAAAGCGTTTCGGAAAGGCAGGAGTCGGAACTGGCAAGTAAACTTATCCATCCGACGCACAGAACACCTCTGCATCGCGCACAACCTCTTCGCGCATCCAGAATATGTCAACACGAAGGTCAACAGGGCAGACCCGGTGTCTCGCGGCACACCGGGTTCCTCGTTGAAGCGTTTCCGATGCGGCTTCGAGATGCCGAAGGAACTAGCGCCGTACTTGTCTCATGTCTAGTACGCCCGAGCTCTCAGCCCCTCTTGCGGGCGCGATGACTAGTGGAGAAGTCGGTTCGGTGGCCCGGGTCGGGTCCACTGCGTTAGATCTCTCGTCGCGAACACGAAGTCATCGCAAACCTCGTCGACCACAACCAAAAAACACGATCGTAACCTCACCGCTTCGCCCGTTCGTGCTAGCGGACGAGCGCATCACCAAATGGACGTCCCCACATGCAACACAATTCCGTCAAGATTTAGGCTCATTCCTCTCCCCTTCCGCATCTTCCCGACTCTTTCAAATCATTTCAGAAGGTCTTGACGTTCGTACTCGGAAAAACTATGGAGCGGGACTCCTACGATTCACCCAGTTCTGCGATGAACTACACATCCCGGAGGCAGCGCGGATGCCGGCACCTGAAACCTTGGTAGCAGCGTTCGTCGCTAGGCACGCAGGAAGCGTCAGGCACGACACGATAGGGAACTGGCTGGCGGGCCTCGCAGTATGGCACGCCATCAACGGCGCGAAGTGGCCAGGAGGGAGCATCCTCGCGTACGCCAGGAAGGGCGCGAAGAAGTTGGAACCCCCGCCGTTAGCAAAAAGACCCCCGGTCACACTGGAACATATGCACGCGTTGTTCGCGGGGCTAGACCTGGCAAACACGTTCGACGCGGCGGTGTTCGCGGTGGCATGTTCTGCATTCTGGGGATGTAGAAGGCTAGGCGAACTGGTGGTTCCCTCGAGATTCGGTTTCGACGCGGAGAAGCACGTAGCCGCGGGGGTAGAAGTGGGTGTGCGGACACTGCCCAGTAGCGTCCGTTACTCAGTCTTCCATATCCCGTGGACGAAGACCACGAAACGGGATGGCGCGAACATCATCCTGACGGCGAACACCGACCCCACGGACCCGGTAACCGCTCTCCTACACCATCGCATAGTCAACAGCGGGCTTCCTTCAGGCGCTCCGATGTTCGCCTTCGAGACAAGCGGCGAAACCGCGGGCTGGGCTCCTATGACGAGAGACTGGTTCCTGAACCGGTGCAATGGAGTTTGGATGCAGGCGGGTCTAGGAGTTCTCACAGGCCACTGCTTCAGGATTGGAGGAGCAACCGAGCTCCTTTTACGTGGTACTCACCCAGACATTGTAGCAACGCAGGGTGGATGGAAATCCAAGGCATTCCTCGAATATTGGAGGAAGATAGAGTCGATTTTACCCCTTTTCATTTCGAAGTCTTTTGATCAGTCTCGGTTACAGTTGTTGTCAAACACGATGGACGAGTTCCGTCGTAGGAATGTGGTACAATCATAGTTCTTTCCTTAATTTACGATATTTAGAGCTCGCTTTGTGTGGGGTGAGTCGGGCGCGCGCGCACGCGCGGAGGCGCGAGGCGAAGCGAGCCCGACTGTTGTGCTTCGCTCTTGGGGGCGAGTCGGTCTCGCCACCTCGCGCTCGAGCGGGAGTCTTCCGGCTTTCGCGTTCACTCGCGGCGCCTGGTTGCAGCAGCGCGCGGTCAGCCTCCGTGTGGAGAGCGACCTAGCGCGCCAGGCAGCAGCGAGACGCGTCCGAGAGACGCGACGCGTAGGTCCCGTGCCCGCGTGTGTCACGTGACCGGCCCGGAGGACTCTCGTCTCCCCCCACACCCGGAAACAAGCACTCAGCCTGATCGCGGAAATCGCTAACGCTGGCAACGACAAAGCGTTCAAGTCTGAGTCTTGTTTTGTCTCCCCTCGGACTCACGGTAGCCCGCTATTAGGAAGCGACCTTCGAAGCGCTAGGCTCGACGTTGACGTCGACGTCGCGCTGGGTCCCCGGAGTCGGGTGGGCGCGCCCGCGAACGCCGAGCCGATTGACATATGTCTAGTGCTGGTAGCGATAGTCTGATATGCGTAGGACGGACAGTGACGCACCTGAGACCCTGTAGAATACCGAACCAGTCGAGATCCCTCTAGAGTCCCCGAGAGCGCGGCGACGCGACATCTGATATGCAGTTGTCGGGATGTTGAGCTTGATGCGAGCTGGAAGTCGAGACGTGCGCAGACTGCGAAGATGAGGTCATAACGAGGGAAGTCTATTGCATGCAATGCATATGGTACGCGGGGTACACGTAGGGTACGGGCACTATACGGAATATCGATAAGTACGTGGCGAGTAGCGACCGAACGCCCAGCCCGCCGCCGCCCTGCACGCTGTGAGGGGGTACGAGCAGGCAGGAGGGCAGGAGGACGGAGCAGGAGGGTCGGAGACAGGGAGACCAGAGCGGATGGAGGGCAGTGCGGAGAAGCGACTGTCCCGTGGATGGCGGGCCCCGGAGAGGCGATTATAGCGGAAGGAGGTGGAGAGGAAGAGATGGGAAGCGGGTGAGAGTTCGGAGGACGGTGCGAGCCGGGCAAATTATAAACATATAGTGAGTCCGAGGCGTCGACGCCGAGTCCGGGACGGACGAGAGGGAGGAAGGGAAGAGAAAGGGAGAAGGTGGGGCAGGGAGGGGGCGATAATTGACAAGGTATAAACAAGGCCAAGGGTAACGAGGTGGAAGGTATCGACAGTAAAAGCACATATAACGTGCTAAACGGCACATACGTACGTACGAGGGGAGGCAGGAGATGTCGCGGGCGGGATAATAATAAGAATACACAGTACACAGCATAGGCGCACAGGGAGACACATGCACAGACAGAAAACAAGGGCTCCTAGGCAGCAGGGCCTTCCAGGGAGAGAGCAGCGATGGACAGATAGAGGCGCGCGGAAGGGGAGAGAGGTCGGCCAGAGGATGCATGAGGTTGGCCAATCAGAGCGTGGCAGGGCTACTATGCCACCACCGGACTCAGAAGGTAGAGAGCGTGATGGGGCCCGCCGGCGAGCGTGGCTCGATCTCGCGAGGCGCACGAAGTTGGAAGTCTGTCAACCAGCGCCAGCCGCATGTCAGCACGCCGCCACCCCGCCCGAACAGAAGCTTTACGCACCACCATCCTTGATGACCGGGTTCGCACGGCGCCGCCGACGCTCCTCCGCTTCCTGCTCGATCTCGAGCTCGTACGCGGGCTTGCATCCGGGGATGCGCTTCGCGACATACTCGGGAATCGGCTTCGGCTCCCACCGTCCGCCGCCATTCGCTTTGCAGACACTGCTCGCGCGTTTCAGCGGGTACGAGTCGAGCTCACCGAGGGAGAGCTCCGAGTCGGAGATGTGCGCGACCGAGACAGTGATAGACTGCGGGACGGGCGTGGTGGAACGGAGCGGAGATGCAGCGATGCGCGGGGAAGTAGGGGTGCGTCGGAGCGCCGGGCGCGACGCGAGGGCGGAAAGCGGCGAGCCATCCGGAGGCGTGCTAATGGAGGAAGACACGGAAGAGGAGCCGGAGCCAGTGCTGCTCTCCGTGTCGCGCACCAGCGCGATGGGGTTTGAGAGCTTGGAGATCACGGGAGAGCGTGGGCTCTTGCAGCCGTGGATCTGGTCCCAGCACTCATCACAGACGCGCGCATCAAGAACGGGCGAGTCGGGAGAGTTGTACAGGAAGATGGGGACGTTCCGTGGTGGGTGGAGGAACGAGAGCTTCGAGGTGTCGAGCAGGGCCGTGGTCCTGCTCGTGCACTCTGCGCAGAAGACACCGCCGCACTTCCGGCAGTGCTGTAGGGTTGGAAGGAACGCAAAGATAAGATACGATGAGCCCGGAGTTCATCAAGGCGGATGACAGCGGGGCGTGTGCTCACATGTCTGCGCTCCCAGATGGAGAATGCCTTACGGCAGATGAAGGTGTCGCAGTGGGAGGCCTGGGAGTCGGGCTGTGCGCATCAGAGGAAGAGGGCGTCAATCACGTGCGCTCGGAGACGGGCGAGGGAGGAGGGCGCGATGGCAACAAAGATGCGGAGATGTGGTTCGGGCGCTCGAACGGAACTCACCTTCCAGAGGCGCTTCTGCAGGAGGACCGCGAGGTGCTCGTTGTGGCGCGGGCGCGGGAGGGAGGAGGATGCCTGCGAGAAAGAGGTCGCGGGCTCGGAGTGGCACGAGCGTGCGTCGTATGACGAGCTCATGGAGGACGCGCCGAGGGAGGTAGTGGCATCTGTCGAACGCGCGTGCCTCAGCATGGACGCGTCAAGGGACGGCACGCGACGCGAGTACATACCCTCGGAGATAATGCTCGACGCATCGTCTTGGAGGGCGGCGCGGTGAGACCGAGGGAGGGAGCCGAGCCTGGAGACGAGGACCTGAGCGAGCGCCATGTTGTATGTGGAGGCGGCTGAATGGGTGAGGTCGAGGGAGTGATGGGCAGGCGGGGGCTGGAGCGGGCGGAGGGGGCGGCGGAGGAAGGAGGAGGAGAAGTGGCAGCCTCTGAGCGGAGGTGTCGCGAGCAGGGCGGGGATCCCTCCGGATCGTTAAATACATACGCACGCGAAGGCAGGCAGGCCACGCGGGCGCCTGTATCCGGCGCGCGGGAGCGTTCCTGCCATATCGAAATAAACTTTGCGTCGCGCGTCGCTGTTTCAGCGCAACTTGCCGGCATTCGGCCAAACCTTCGGAATCGGAATATCCTGCGGTTTCCCCGAGGCGGTGGCCTCTCGTCCGTCGCTGCCCCCGCCAATCCCCACGCCCCCTTTGCGCAGCGCCCACGCTACAGGGCCTCGCGGTGCGGTCCTACCCCCCCTACTTGCCTCTTCCCCCCATTCAAAGTCTATCACCATTGTCTCTTTCTTCCTCTGCCCAGGAGCCAGCCCGCCAATTCACACGTCTAGATGCAGACAGGACCTCCTGTATCGCGCCGCGCACCCCACCACCCCCACACCGGTCGCCACCGCGCCGTCAGTCGCACCGCCGTCTGTGGCGCACCCCAGCAGCGGACCATGTGCAAGCTGGATTTGGGTCCGTCGGGTATTCGATCACGGCCTGTCGACGGTCCCCGGCCGCAGGCGCGCCGCAACGATTCTGAGCAGAAGAAATTGTTTGCCGGGCGCACCGTCGCCCCGCGGGTGTAATTTGCAGCGTAGCCGAGCCGTGCGCCCCCCCAATCGGGCAGGCACTACGTGCCACCTGGCAGCCAGGCCCACCCCGCCGCTCCCACGATCGCGGGCCCTGCCTCCTTTCACGTCACAGGCCTGTCGCGCGCTGCGCATCTCGCGAGCGTCGACTTGCGCGGCCCCGCCCCAGCTGGGCTCGAGCCCCGCCGCATTCGTCGAGCAGCGAGCGCGCTGCCTCGTCGCACGTCGCGCGGCCGCGCGTTGCTCGGGCGCGCTACGCTTCTTTGCCAGGCTCGAAAAGGTGCGCAGGCCTGGGCGCGCGAGCAGAAGACACTTGGAAGAGGAGCGCGATCGCGAGTCGAGGGAGCGGCGCGCCAGGCCCGATGATGTCACCGCGCCCTGCATTTTCTTTTCGTATTTCTCCGACGCGCGAGAGGTCGAGCGCGACAGGGACAGGGGTCGCGAGCCACTTAGCGCGACTCCCCTCTCCGCCACGGCGCGCGCCCAGGCGTGATCAAGGCAGAACGGTTCGCGCCCCCGTGCAATTGGCCCAGGGCGAGTGGTTGGCGGGAGCATCGGTGCCAGGGCCCCGTTGTTCCGCACCGACATTCTATTTGCACAACCCGCCGGCTGATGGCGACCGACGCCCCTTCCGCTTACCTGGGGTGCGCCGTGGCGGACCCGGCCCCAGCGGTGCGCGACGGCCGCTCTCCCCCGACGCTGGCCGGTGGCCACGAGCGGGTCCGCCGCGTCGCCCAATTGAGGAAGGCTGATCGGGCGATCGTCCGCGCGGGCGAGAGGGGCGTTGCTGATGTCGATTGCCAGGCCGCGCCCGCTCGCTTCAACTCTCATGAACGCGGCCGTCTCTCCATCCCGTCGACCACGGGCTGTGACCTGCGCATGCACGCTGCGGTGCATGCTTGGAGCTCGGAACTCAAGTTCCTCGCTTTGCCGTACGTTTCCCACTCGCATGTATTTGGCTTTACGACTTGTTGACGGCATAGTTTACCCTTCTTAGTCGCGTGCATGCCACCAGGTGGATGTTGCACGAGAGCACCGCGACGGGGTTAGGCCGACTTCTAAGAGGGTTCCCTCGAGGCAGCATAGACCGATAACTAGACCGTAAGCTACAACCTACACGCACACTTATTACATTCATGCTTATCCAGAGTCCCCTATACTTACGCCACGGTACAGTAAACGTTCAGACGGAGCCCATCACACTGCGGAACAGACTCAGATATCGCTTTACTGAAGCCTCGATCGGGGGTTCACCGTAATATCCACGCACCGTCACTGACACTACTGACACCTCCAGAGGCACACACAAGACTGCATGCCTAAACCAAGCAACTCAACATGCAACACCAGAGCAACGCACCACTCATGTACGGCAACTTACCCGCAGCGCTGTGCGCCACCCGGCGACCACGACGCCACCAGATAACACTCAACACGACAGCGCCCAGACTCCAGCTGCCGTTACCGCCCCGCGAGAACGGAACAGAGTCCTTCGAGCTCGCACGCGCCGCCGCCGTCGACGGCGTGGGCCAAACACGTGTAGATAACCGGACGCCACAACGCCCACGCTGTTCTTGCGCGTAGCGCTGCATACAGCGCGTCCCCACCAGCCTGGCCGTCCGTTAACCAATAGCCTTGAATATTCCCCGGCTTGGCGGCCATCAGCGGTAAATGGCGTTGTATGTCCACCGCCATTCAGTCTAGTGAGTGACGTCCAGAGGCCGGTGAGCAGGTTCAGTACTGGTCCCGCGCGCCCACATACACTGATACAGAAGTCGCTCACATCAGACCCGCGCAGCGCAGGCCCCATCGCGTCTGTTGCTCAGCTGGGAGAGTGTGCGATTGGACGGGCGGGTGGTGTCCAATCCCGTTGCATGATGGCTGGCCTTCCGAACCCGATTGGCCTAGTTCCAAACGCGTTGGAGGCGTGCTGACGCTTTGCAGCGCAGGAGCAGAATCCAACCGCGTTGTGGAGGATCCACTCCCCCACCCCGCTCCCATCTGAGGAGCGCAGTCGGTCTACCCGTAAGGTCCACGCGAACATGGCTCCTCTCCATCATATACACTAATTGGGCCTCCTAACGTCGCAGGGTCGCACTATCGCGGGTCAATATTAGACGCGCCCTCTTTCATTCCAGAGGCGCCTCTGCTCTTGCCATTCTCTATCCTCAAAGCTCGGACGCGAAGTACGGCGTCGATCGGTGCCTCTCCTATCCAACTCGTGTTACAAGTCAAATTGGAGCTTTATCCCGGGACAGCATGCTCGCACCCGACACGACCCTCCAACGATAGCGTCGTACAGGGTCCCGGGACGTGATCAATGCACCACCTGCGGATTCTGCCGCGTTTCGAAATTCTCGACGGCGCGACGCCCATATGAACGCCCACAACTCGGGCAGAACCATTGACAGACCGGGCCCGCGAGCCGGACGTTTTTCAGGCATCCTCCCATACCAGCGCGGCCTCTCCCGTAACGGCGCTCGCGCTGCCAATTATTCTTCCTCCGAACATCAGGAGCAACATTGACCACGACATGTGCGCGCCCAGCTGCGGACCACAACGTGTCCTTGCTAGCGGGCGAGAAGGACCACATATGCGGTATGCGGTACGTATACGCAATCACAATCATGCGCATTTAGAACGGGCTTCTTTGCCAGCTGGAGCATCGGGCGCACGGCGCGCGGACGTGCTTCCCCCCGATAGACACCGGAGGGGGCAGTCGGCGCGCTCGTGGCCCTGGCACGCGGGCAGCGGATGTGGTAACGCGGCGCACACGTCCGTAAGCCATTTGTCGGGGCGCAGAGATGGAAGATGGCTGCAGAGCGCGCCACGAGCACGGAGCAGAATACAAGACAGACGTGTTTACGTAGCAGAGCCGCACAGAGCACGGAGGAGCGGGAGCGTGGGCACGCCAAGCGGGCGGGCCAATCGCACGGCGCGTACGCCCATTGGCCCATGGGTCCGGAACCAATCCGATTCCCATGTACGCTTCGCGGTCCCGCGCGAGAGCCCGTCGCTTGCCTTGCCGGTGCATGCACATTGCCCACCGCGGGCACGCGAGCCTCGAGGCGCAAGTTCCGCCCGCGCGCGCCCGACGCGGCGACATTGAGGGCAGAAGCAGAAGCGAGCGCAGTGTCATGACGTGTATGGAAGGTGCACTGCACACCCGGGCGCGTCAGACGCCGAGCCACGCCCGCTCGAGCACAGCGAGCAGCATCCCCTGCTCTACCTCGCCCATTCCTCCGCCCGCACCTGCCCACCCCGCACGCCAATCCTCTGCGCCCCGCGAAGGTACGCTCGCCTTCTCCAGCCCGCGCTTCGGCTTCCCTCCTCCCGCACCCATCGATGGGCCGGGTCCCACATCTCCCGTAGCCTCGCCGACTGCCGGAGGACTGCTTTCCGCGTGATTCGAAGCGCGGGGGGAGAGCCCCCGAGGAGAAGACGAAGAGGAAGCCGGAGGTGGAGTCTGAGGCGGATGCGACGAGCATGCGCGCGGGCTTGCGCGTGCGCGTGTGCGCCGAAGCAAGTCCGCCAGGGCAGCGTACACCGCTTCGTGCGCGACGTCCGCGCAGAGTGCAGCCGCACCGGTAGGCCCATTATACGCAGGCACAGGTCCAGAGTATGCAGCAGGATCGTCCCCAGCAGCAGCAGTCTCGCGCTCAGGTCCAGGTCCAGCAGACGGCGGGGGCAGACAAGGCAGGAGCCGGTCCAGCACAGCGCAGAGCCACCACACCGCGTCCTTCCTCGCGAGTTTCGCGATCCGCGCACCGATCCCCACATCCTCCGCGCGCCCTGCTCTTCTTCCGCGCTTGGCCTTCCCACCGGACGCAGACGCGGCGCCCGTTCGGGGCCTGTCGCGCACGGGGCCGCCGTGCTGCGCCGGTCCCGAGGCAGTTTCCCCGAGGTCCCGCGCCGCTCGTGGGTGCACACGCTCCAGGAAAGGTAGCACGGCGGGCGCTGTGCCTGGCGTCCCCGAGGAAGAGGCTGCGAGAGAGGCCGATGCGTTCGCGGGGCGAGAATAGGCTTGCGCGGGCGAATCGGGTGCGTCCTGGGATGTGCTCTCCCCATCAGGGTGGTACAGCCTCTCGAGCTCGCGGATGCACTCGAGCGCGAGCATGGTCTTGACTTGGTCCGAGCCCGGAATAGGCGCAAGCGCAGCAGCAGGTGAGCGAGCGGAGGTACGAGGCGGCGCAATATGCGGGAGAACGTCGTCCAAGATAGCCAGGAGGCCCTCGAGCAGCGTGAAGACGTCAGGGCGCAGATCAGGGATGGCAGGAGGTGCGTCATCAAGAGTCTTCTTGCGGCGGGACGTAGAGCTGCCAGCAAAGCATGCGGCGAGATGGCCCTCCGAAAGCAGGGTGTTTGCGCGCACGGCAGGGACGAGCAGGAGTTCGTATACGCCGCCTAGAATATCGTCGATGGCGGTCGCGGTAGCTTTGGCGGTCGCGCGCGCAGTCCTCGCGCGTTTGAGGGGCAATTGTTCGTTCCTACTGTTAGCTTTCCTCTCCGCGGAGGCGTAATTCACAAGAAGAGCAGGTATCACAGCACGGACGAGCGATCCCACGAAAGACACCAGCGCTTCCAGCGTCAGCGCAGGATCCCAGGTTGTGCCAGCAGCATTGGAACAGGCTCCAGAAGTCCCAGCTGTAGACCCATAGCGCGCGACCATGCGAGAGAAAACAGCTTGAACGGCCTTGAGTGCCCTCAGCGTCGTCGAGAGAACCAGGTCCACGGACGCTGCCGTGGGGTCCGCGGCGAGCAGCTCGACGAGCGCGTCTGCCGCGTCCAGTGCGCCTGAGATGCGGTGGGACGGGCCGGAGAGGAGGATGTGCGAATCTACGAGTTTCGGGATTAGTACCTGGTCGGCGTCTTTGAGGAGGGAGGCCGCAAAGGGAGAGACGGAACGGGCGAGACGAGGAAGCTGGGAAGAGCGGGGCGGGTGGGCGATAGGCTTTCGAGCGGGTTCTCTGTTCAGTCGTTAATTGAGAGGGCTAGCCAAAGACGCTTTCGGAGTGCTCCGGGCGCGCATATAGTTGGAGAAGACACGGAAGCGCGTCGGCGGATGCTCGTACTCCAGACTCCAGCAGGATGGCGCAGTAGACAATCATCCCGCCGCGGTGTTGGAAATGATGAGCTAGTGCGGGCGAGTCTAGCACCTTCGACAAAGATGAAAACCGCGATGTTGCACGGAAAACACTCGATCAAAGGTGATCTCCGCTGGGCAATTTGTAGTGGAACTCGTAAAGTGCGGGGTGTGCACAAAGCAACGCCACCGACCTCATCTGCGCGTAATGCCCGCACTACGGGACAAACGAATGAGTCTGACCCCGGGGGGTCGGTCAGTGGAACATGAAAGAGATCAAAGACACCCGCGCACTAAGGCTTCGCGAACAGCAAACAGAACGAACGCACTCCCACTCGATCAGGTCGTGTTGATCTAGTTGAATGCCACACAACTCGGCATGCACCCTCTAAGGGCTGACGTAGTGGAGGCACAAAGGGGTAGAGGAGCCAGACGCGGTGTGTCAATGGCACAATCTATCCCTCCGAGATTCACTTCAGGAAAGAGCAAGTCATACGTCTTCAAACCCATCAGGGCGCAGTGAGGCACATCGGAGCTTCGAAAAGATCTTACCACACAACCCGCCGCATAAAGGAGCCGACTGCATGGAAGAAAGGAGAAACAAGAAGATTTCGTGGAGGATGACGCACCGGCGAAGTCGCCCTGCAGGATCGCGCTGAGCATCGACTTTGGTCCTGGCGCCGGTGTGGGCGGACGCGCAGGAGAAGGCGACGGGGCGGGAGCGGGCGGCGGGGCTACTGCGCTCTGAGGCTTCGTCTTCTTCGTCTTCGCTTTCTTCCCCGTGGTTGGCGGGGTGGGCTCGGTCTCACGCCCGTCATCGGCGGGCGTATGGTGGGTCGTCGATTCAGCAGCTTTGGGGCTCGGGATTGAGAGAAGCCCTACGGGTTGCATTGTCAGCTATGCAATCTTCCGGGGACAGGCGAGCAGTTTTAGGTGCGTGGGTACTGAGCATGTGTATCTGCTATAGGCTATCGGATGATTGGTAGGGTCGTGGATACTTGATGAGGATGCTCATCAAGTAGTGAAGACGCTGCGGGTGACAAAGAAGACTCGCTATATACGGGCACTCACTGATAATCTCTTGTTCATGTTGGAATCGCAAGTCTTCGAGGTCGCTCTCCAGAGCAAGAGCACGCCGTCGCCAGAGTTCTGAGGGCTGCGAGCCCGTTTGACACGGTCGACAGGAGCACACCAAGGGGAACGCCGCTTGCAAGTCAAGGATGTATGCTATAATTTCGGCATCGGAATGTCAGAGTTATGTCAACCGCGTGTATGGAAGTGCGTTCGACCTTGTATAGACTGGGCGGGGGGCTTGTGTCGGAGGGCGGCGAGTGCCTGAGCGGAGAAGTACGGTGAGCAGGGACAAGATAGAGACAGAGAAGATGTTTACTATGGCAATGCGAAGCTGGCTACTCATCTTCTGTCAGTTATGGTGTGGGACCGTGTGTGCAGCAGCTGCCCATCGTGGTCGTCGCTCCGAAACGCACTAGTCGGAGCGCGCGAGAGCCTGAGAAGTACTCGACGACGGTCGCAGCCACCGACGCGTGGCGTAGGCGCCCAGACGCGTCGGTCACGCCGCTTGCATGCACCCGTCACACACCCTTCACGTCGCGTTTTTGTCGTTTCCGTCCATCCAGCTCGACGCGTCCTCCCCTCGTCCCCTCTCTCGCGTCCCTGCTCGCCCGTACTTCGGCTCCCTGCTGGCCAGTATGCGCAGTCTGTCGATTTTTACCTGCTATGTTCGTTAATCTCTTCGCCTTCTACACGCGTTTCCAAGGCAAGGCACCACCACGTCTGCGCCTCGTAAAGAGTCGAGACCGATGAAGATTGGCCTCCATGGTCTAAGCTGAACTTTGAAGCGCGACATTTGGTACGTCACCTCCCATGTTACCCGATATCATCTGTATGGCCATCTTCTTGTCCGTTCGACGCGTCATTCTCGTCAACTATGCTTTTCGCGTCGCGTCGCACACATACCGCGTCCTACCTTGACCTGCCATGCCCGCGTGTCTTGAGGGCAGCGCGATGTGCTCTCTGAGATGTTGTTGCGTCACGAAATATGCCTACGGTTGTAGCGAAAGACGTGTTACGTGGGCAGTGTTTCTACACGCGTAGGGCGCGCAAGGTACCTACCGATAGAGAGTTCTCAAGTGAGTTCTATATACCACGACATGACCTGGTTTTACTGACGCACGAAGGGGGGTATGCACAAGTTCAATTTCATTCTCTACACGTACGGTACGTATTCGTCAACATCTCTCTGAGCACAAGCATTACCTGACAGCATATTCTATCGCAGCACATGTCCATATACACATGAATGGGGGTTAATCGTCAAGAGTAAGAGTGCGGGGGTGTCGCAGCGTGAGGGTCCGGTACACCAACGTCGGTCGTCATGCTGTCGCGCAGGTGAGCATCTCCTCTTCGCATTCGTATCAGGACCGCAGGCTCACGCACGCACCTTCAGTCTCCATCGCACCATCGCCCCCCTTCAGCGGCGGACTCGGCGTCGTCGGCCGAGCAAAGCCCGGCGAGCCCCACAACTTCCGCCCCTGCACCGCCGCCGACCCCCGCTCGGGCAGGCGCGGCGCACGCGTCACCGGAGTATCGTCGTACGCCACGCTGTAGATGCTCCGCACATGCGGGCTCGAGAACGGCCCACCCCCACTCCCGTCCACGCCGTGCCGCCACGCCTGGCTCCCGCCGAGCTTGGCACCGGGGGTCGGCGTGTGCCCGCCACGACCTGCCCAGACGCCATACCCTCCGCGGGGTGTGGACAGCCCGAGCGTGGGAGGTGGGCCGCCGCTGAACTTGATCCCGCGCGAGGGAGTGGTGGTCGGGTCGAACGGGGTGTCCGGGTCAAGCTGGTCGCGCTCTAGTGAGAACGGCCCCGGCGTGTGGTACACCCGCACCGTCTTTGCGGACGACTCGGGCGTAGACGGGCCCGCACGAGACGAATCGCCCCACGAAGAGCGCGTGGAGAAGGTACGATCGGCGTTGTGCACGTCGCCATCACCCCCTCGTTCCGGTGTCTGCGGTGTCCCCGCTCCGGTTTCGCTATCCCAATGCGGCGCGGGAGACTCGAGCAGGAGCGGGTTCTGGAGAAAAAGCGAATCTCGTCGGGATGTAGGCGCAAACGTGCGGTCGTCCGTGGGCACAAAGGTTGGTTCGGGGAGCGGCGAGGCCGGCGGGATGTCGAGGCAGCGGTCGCAGTACCACGGGTCCTCCTCCCGCCCGAGCTCGGCGATGGTCTTGATGCCGATACAGCGCAGATGGTACCACGTCTGGCACTCGTCGCACTGCACCAGCTCGCTCCCGTCGTCCCCACGTGAGCACCCGATGCACATCACGTCCTCGCCGTCCGTCGTCTCGGTGGAGCGGCGACGAAAGGACAACGTGCGGACGGACCGTTTGGAGAGCAGCGCGGCGCGCGCGTCCGCGGGGTCGCTGGGCACCAGCACACGCTCGTTGCGCGTACGCGCCTCCGGGTTCGCGCGCAGGGGCACCATCTTCCCGCGCCCCCGTCGGTGCGCGACCTGGTCGTTGTCGTGCGACTGCAGCGGCGGCCGGAGGATCTGGTCTTCCTCCTCCTCGTCGCTCTCGCTCGAGCGGTCCAGGAATCGCTCGATCCGCCGCAGCCGCTCCTCCTGCTCCATCTTCGCGACGTCCGTGCGCTCTTGGAGACGCATGCACCACGGAAACGCGGCATCTGGCCAGTTAGGCTCCAGCGGCTCGCCCTCTTCGTCGTCATCTTGCCTGCCATGCGCGCTCTTCCGTCCGCCCCTCCGCTTCTTGCGCCGGACGACACGCCTCTTTACGGGCGTCTCTGGGTGCGTCGGCGAGCCCTCCGGAGGGACGTTCAACAGGAGACGTCCGCGGCCCTCGACCTCCACTGGATACAGCTTCGGGACGGACTCCTTCGCCTCTGCCCTCTCTCTGAACAGGTCCAGCCGTTTGCGCTTCTTGGTCTCCCTCTCGCTCGGAACCCACTCAGTATCCTCTACGGGGGCTTCCTCTACGGTGGCCAACGTTGACGGACCAGGCTGGCCAGGCGTGGCTTGATGCAACCACTGCAACGCACGTTGCGACAGCGGCGCCCGGCCGCTTTTCGCGTTAGGCAATGGTGTCTGCGGTTCGGGCACCTTGTACGCAGGCGACTGCCCGTAGCCAGGGTACCCACCTGCCAGCAGGCTCTGCTCGAACGTCTCTTCCGACGTCGCCTGGAACAACTGCAGCCGACGGCCCTTGACGGGGCTCTCCGTCACCCCGAGCGCGATGCTCGCGGCATCGAGCTCGTCAAGCGTCGGAATATCTGAGTCGGGGTGAGAGCGTTTCTCACGCACAAGATAATCTGGACGCCGCGCTTCCTTTTCGGAAAGCAGCTCCGCGCGGTCGGCAGCGAGCTGGAGGTGGATCCGCTGGATCTCGCCGCCGAGTGCGCGTTGCGGTACCGGAGTCGCGAGCGGGGGCGGGGACGAGGGTACTCCAGCGAAGACGTCCAGGGTCATGGGTGAGTCTTCGCGTGGCATGGGGGAGCGAGAGTTCGTCGCACGCCGGTCAGCTGATCTGCCCCGGAATGGCGAGGAGAGGCGGGAGGCGGGGGTGAGGCCTCGGGAGTGTGTGGACACGGGCGTGGTGATGATGGGGGCAGGAGCTAGAGGTGGTACCGCAGCATCCGCGGTCACCCTGGCTCCTGCCTTCTCTGCTGTTGCTTCAGACGATCCAGGATGGCTGCGGTGAGGCGTATGTGGTGCGGAAGACGGATCGCTGCTATCGAATAGGGTAAGAGACACAAGCTTCTGGGAAGGGAGTGAAACATTCGTACGCATGCTGTGGTGTGACTGGATGCATCACTTTCCGAGGAAAGAGAGGGCTGATATCATGGTTTCAGGGCTTTAACTTTGCGTGAAGGGTGCATGGCTTTGACGAACCTGGACTCCGGCGTCATGAAAGAAGCGGCAGATAACGCTTGTGGCTCCTCCCTGTACAGTGGTGAGTGCGAGTACTGAGACTTGGGATAAAGGAAGCGCACCTGAGGGGCGTCGCAGCTCGGTGGACGGCTTGCGACGACGTTGCTTCCCGATTGCTAGAAGAGCAGATGAGTTACCTTCAAGCATCAACAGCGGCGACAAGTCTTACACATTATGGACGGGCGATATGAAAGAGGCGTTCCGCTCAGGTGCATACTGGGCAGCATTGCTCGGGCTACTTCAAGCGAAAGGTTAACGATATGCTCACAAGTCGGTGGCTACCAAACACGGCTGGGCGGCGAATGCTCAAAGATATGGTGACCCGCACTGACCTTTGTGGCGTCGGTAGGTGCGACTTCTTGTGCACACCGAACGGCGGTAGAAGCCCGGCCGTCCTGGACGGCGAGCTACATGGGCTTAGCCAGCCGTGACTAGCTCGATCAGCCACAAGACGTACCTGCTACCCGCTGTGGCATCTACAGCCTGCACCCCGATCCGCTCGGTCACCTCACCGGAAAGATGATCCAGAGAGCCAGGAAGCATCATGAAGTCGTCAAGAGTAATAAGGATATCGAATTTGCAAGCAAAATGCTGGAGACGATGAGGGCGTCAAGAAGCCGGGGTAGCAGCAGACTCTTTGTGGCAGGGACAAGCGGCGGCCCGGGAGTTTTCGCAGCCGAGATAGCTGTACGTCGCAAGCAGCCGAGCCCAGCACACAAAAGCACGACTCTGAGAGCAGCAGGGGAATGAGCAGACAGGAAGAGGGGCGGGGGAAAGAGGTGGTGGTATCGCTGAGACTCGAACCATCACAAGAAATGCAGAAGTTCGAAACCAAGTCGTGCTTACGTAAGAGCATCCCTAGCCACGGTGGCGCTCGCGCGCGCAGCGCAGCGGCCGCCCGCCCGGATTCCACACTTGACCAAAACCGCTCCCGCCTCGCTTCATCGCGCTCGCGAATCTCGTCAATTTTCTGCCTTTTGGCCTCCGCGACACCTCCGTTGATATTCGCCGCTGTTGACCCTGCAAGCCCGTGCTAGTCTGGACACTCCGTTTCCTTTGCGGGGCGCAAATTCCGATAGTCGCGCAACTCCGCCCCTCGAGCTTACTCGCGCGACCTCGCTCCTCTCCCGACGCCCGACTCCCCGACGTCTACGGCGCGCACGAAATGGCAGTCCAGGCTCTGGAGTTCCACTCGGGGATAGGTTCGTGCGGTTGGGATCAGCCATGCCGTCACCGACTAAAACTTACTGAATGGCAGGCGGGCTGCATCGCGCCCTCGCGCAGAGCGCGGCGCGAGGCAATGTCGTGCGCGCGTACGACTGGGACCAGGCCGCCTGCCGTGTTTACGCTGCGAACTACGGGCCCGGGGCTGTGCAAAAGGTCGCTCGATGAGTCGCCTCCCGTCCGCTCCGTGTGGACCGCTATATCGCAGTCTGTGACCCTCGCTCTGTGTACCTCTCTAGGTCGACATCTCGTCGCTCGAGGCTGCGGACCTTGCTGAGCTGGATGCGGACCTGTGGCTGCTTTCGCCTAGCTGTCAGCCGTACACGGTGCTGAACCCGTTGGCGAAGGGTGCCGAGGATCCGCGCGCGAAGTCGTTTATTCGGCTCATGGAGACTGTTCTTCCCGAGCTTGTTCGACTGCAGAAGCACCCGCAAAAATTGCTCGTCGAGAACGTCGCTGGATTCGAGGTACGCCGTACTCGGACGAACGCCGTCGCGGGGATAGACTGATACCCACTGTCATGCAGACGTCGAGTACTCGGGAGCGGTTGTTGGCCAACTTGCGCACCTTGGGCTATACTACCCTCGAACTGCTCTTAACGCCCTTGCAGTTTGGAATTCCTAACTCCCGTCTCCGGTACTATCTCCTTGCGAAGTTTGGTCCTTCACACTTTGTGGGAGTGCGCGAACAGGAAGACCGGGTCTGGCGACATATACCGGGCCGCGGCACCGACTGGGTCGATGCGAGGACGGTTTCGAGTGAGGAAGCAGCAGGTGTTGCTGTCACGGAGGTCCGAGATTATCTCGACGAAGAGTCCCCCGTCGAGCCGCACCCGCATACCATCCCAGAGAAGGTGCTGGAGAAATGGGGCCGGCTCTTCGACATTGTCTTGCCGTCTGCAAGGCGGACATGCTGCTTTACTCGTGGTACGTGCATTGTCCGTGGGTCCGCCGACGGATAGTGGGACAACGCTGATCGTCATGACAGGATACACCAAACTGGTAGAGCGCGCCGGGTCTGTCTTACAGATGAATGAGGACCTCGACGTGAGCGTTGTCCGAGATTGACTTCAGTCGGCCGCAGTACTCATGCAGTTCGCAGACCACTCAAACTTTCGACACGTTCCTCGATGCACAACGCGCAGGAGATGCTAATGCGGTCCGGCTACTACGTCCGCTCCGTCTGCGGTATCTTTCTCCCACTGAATTGCTCCGCCTGTTCGCGTTTCTGCCACCCTCGTCCACTGATCTGGCGTGCGCCTTCGTCTGGCCCGATGAAATCACTACGAAAACGAAGTATAAGCTGATAGGGAATAGCGTGAATGTGCGAGTCGTTACTGAGCTAATAAACTACCTGTTTGAATAACTTGTCGACCGAGAGCCAAGCACTTTGCCGTCCGGCCGCGGGATGCACGGCGCGTCAGCGCTAATGAGGTGGACACCCCGGTATGACCACGCGGCACATCCTCCGCGTTCTCCTGGCTCCCAAATGAAGTTCTAGGCCTCACAGAACCCCCAAATGATGCTCAAAATACCGCATTGAATTTTGTAAGTTGTGCGCGGTGCAGCAAGTCGGCGGGGAACACGCACGTTTACTCAGCTGGCAGTTACGTAATCCGCGCCGGGAAGGTCCGAGGGTGTAAATTGGCTGTGAGCGGGCGGACGGGGCTCACACTCCTACCACCACCTCGAGAGTCCGCTCGCTCGTCGCCCGCCGTCGTCCTGTCGTCCACCATTGCGTCCTACTCCCCCACCATCTCCGACATCTTCTGTGCAAGCAGAGGATTCATGCTTCGACCTCCAAGCAATATTCCGACTCACAAAAGACAGCTTCCGCCTCATCTACTCAGTTTTGTCCGTCATCCCCCCTCCAAACTTCTCGTGCTAGTCTCACTGATGACTATCATAACATCTAGCGGTGAAAACCTCCCAATATGGCTGTTGTAAACATTCGTCGTGATGTCGACGACAAGTTCTACCGCTACCGGTGAGTAACCCCATGCCCACGACTTTATGTGCATTACCTTAACGAATATCTTTTTAGGATGCCTGTCCTCTTGACCAAAATCGAGGGCAAGGGTAACGGTATCAAGACCGTCATCCCGAACATGTCCGACGTGGCCCGCGCCCTCAGCCGCCCGCCCACGTACCCGACCAAGTTCTTCGGTTGCGAGCTTGGCGCACAGACAGTTCTCGACGAGAAGAACGACCGCTACATCGTCAACGGCGCTCACGACGCTGCCAAGCTCCGCGAGCTGCTCGACGGCTTCATCGAAAAGTTCGTGCTGTGCAAGGCGTGCAAGAACCCGGAGACGGACTTGATCATCACCAAGAGCGACGACATCATCCGCGACTGCAAGGCTTGCGGCGAGCGCACCGGCGTCGACATGCGGCACAAGCTCACGACGTACATCATCAAGAACCCGCCGAAGAACCCGAAGAAGAGCAAGCGCAAGGCTACCGCGGACGGCAGCCCGAGCCCCAACGGCGGCGAGAACGGCGAGGGCGATGAGGATGCAGGCGGCGAGAGCGACGACGAGCTCACGAAGCGCATCAGGGCCGAGGCCGCGGAGCTTAATGCCGATGCTGCTATTGCCAAGGAGGACTGGTCTGCCGACACCTCCCCTGAGGCTGTCAGGGCGCGCATGAAGGCGGTTGAGGCTTCCCTCGCCAGCGTCTCCCTTGTCGCCGCCGGCGAAGAGGACAGCGACGAGGACGCCGACAGTCCCTTCTCTCAGCTCGGCCACTGGATTTCTGACAACCGCGACATCGGGGCCGTTGAGATCTACAAGAAGGCTGAAGAGCTCGGCATCGCGAAGAAGCACAACACCGTGCAGGTCATCTCGCAGACGCTCTTCACCGAGGACATCGTCACCGAGATCCCTAAGTATGCTCCTCTGTTCGTCAAGGTACGCCGTGGTCGATGTATTCGTTGAGGGTCGAAAATGCTGACAAGGTTGATTAGATGGTAACGTCCGAGAAGCACCAGAAGGCTCTGCTCGGCGGCATCGAGCGATTTGTCGGCGTGCTGCACCCCGACTTGATCCCTGCCATTCCCAAGATCCTCATGGAGTTCTACCAGGTGGACGTCCTCGACGAGGAGCTGCTGAAACAGTGGGGCACACACGTCAGCAAGAAGTACGTGGACCGCGACACCTCTAAGAAGGTTCGCAAGGCCAGCGAGCCTTTCCTCAAGGTACGTTCTATCGCGATCTTGTGTAGTCCAGATGCTGACGGTCATAAACAGTGGCTCGACGAGGCGGAGGACACGGAGAGCGAGGAGTAGAGATGTGGTAGGGCGTCTACCACCTCTGCGTACGTTTTGCATCGTCCTGTATAACAGCTATCGACACGTTGTCCTGCTATGCCATCAATGTCTCATCGCTACTTCAACTTGCATTGTCGGCGTGCCGGTTCACAACGTTAGCACATGAGCCTCTAGGTACGTCGGGGTTGTCCCGCAACGTGCATACGGTGGGCGAGAAGGAGGAAGGCTCATCGCCGTCAGCTATCTCATGCCTAGACACCGAATGCTTCTATCGGCGGTATGGGTTGGAACTTTTTCTGCGAAGTGTACGCCAGGCTCATCTTTCTCTCATAATAAGTCACGATCTCGGCCCGTTGTTCACTACAAGCTTCGGACCGCCGCGACGTCAATATCTCGCCCATCTTCATCTTCTGACTTTAAAGCCCTCCACAAATTCACTTCGCACCGGGCCTCTGTCCTAGTGTCGGAGCCTCTAGGAGGCCGCTCGCACAAACTCCTGCTATCGATCTGTACCAGCGAGAAGCTAGTGGTCATTGCCGACGAAGTACGCAGTCATGGAAGAACTGAAGGGGGTTGCTTCCACAACGCCGCGTGTCTGCGGCATGGTGTCCAGCCGTTGGCGCGGATAGCTTCCATAAGCAACCTCCGGCTTCGCCCCATCTCCACTGCACGCCGTCCATCCATTCGCGATTTCACACATGGCGTCGGAGGCGTCTGTATTGGAACGACTTCCCGTAAGTCATGTTGGGTGCAACCCCTCGGGATCCGTTTGCGCGCGGCTTGTACGCCGTGTGGCGGAGTGCGTGATTCCACACATCATTGCGCTCCGTCGACATGGTGCTGAGTATCATGAGCCTCGTCGGCGTCGAGCTCGACCCGGCCCCGTTCCAGGAGGGCAACGACGAGGGCGCGACGTCTGCGTTGATATAGACTCTCGGATATCTACCGACAGCAGCACCCGACCGGAATGTTTGGGACAAAGCCGAGATGAGCTTGATGTGCAGACGGAACCTCCACGGTATAGCTATCACGAGGGCCCTGTAAATGGATGGGGAGTCAATCTACGTCGTTTGGAGTTGCAAACACGATCACTCGCATCAGGAACTTGCTGCATTGAGAGCTTCAGCTCGTCAAAGCTTCTGCAGTGAATATTGCCTTCCAAGGTGAGGATGTTCTCGAGGCGACGTGTGCGCGCGCTGTCGAGTTCTTCAGTTGAATTGATACTGCTGCAACGATCTAGTATAGTATGCATATACACCGCGTAGGCCGCCTACAAGAGGGATACAGTCACTATGAACAACGGTGATCAGTTCGGCGATATATTTGCCCTCTACAGCTATATTCTATCGTCGCCACCTGAGAGAAATCATGATGCCAACACCGTTACAAACCAGAGCGGGTCACCAGAGTCTGCACGGCCACGACTCCCTAGCGTTCCCCGGCCACGCAGCCGGTTCGACGCAGTACGCCGGCAGGGCGATCTCAGGCATCTCATCGATCACCCTCATCTCCACCGTCTTGAAGTTCCCGCGGAGCCGCTCGATATCTCCCGCATCGATGCGGAAGGATGGCGGGATCTCCAGTACGAGGTGCTCCAGGTAGTCGTACGCGCCCGACGCGAGCTCCTCCAGTATAGCGGTCAGGTCCAATGGGGGAGCGAGCGCATGCGTGTACGCGTACACGATGCGCAGCGTGGAGATGGGTGGCCAGGGGACGGCTTCGCGTATGTCAGGGAGGAGGTGCAGGCTCGGGCACGCAGTGCCCATCTCCGTGAGCTGGATGTGGTTCGCGAGCACGACAGTTTCGAGCGCAGACATGGACGCGATGGCGGTTTTGAGCATGAGTGCAGCATCTTCGGGTAGTGTGTCCTCCTCGTAGCCGGGTGGGAGATCGACGAGCCACAGCTCGTGTACACTCGTGAGCGCTTGCTCATAGCCCCCGAGCGGGGCGATGGCGTCCTCTAATACGGTCGCGGTTGCGCGGAACGTGCGCTCGCGGGTCAGCGCAGTGATCCCCCATGGACTAGGACGATGAGAATTGCGACGGTATAGATAATTTCCGATGGCAAGCTGCGAAGTGCCGATGAGGAGGTCGTCGGGAACTGCAGGGTTGGGAGACGTCCGAATGTCGTGCAGCTGTAGCGCGAGCCCGCGCTGGTCGGACAACACGAGGGAGACGATGAATGAAGCTAGGTAGCCGTACATATTCAGGAGGGCGACACGGCGGAGGCCGCGGCATGAGCGAAGGGCTGCGGGCGTCTGGTGGTAGAACTCGTGCACGGTCACCTCTTCCGGCGGGGGCTCGGGCGGGCTGAAGAGGTCCTCGATTTGCTCGAGGTGTAGGGATTCGAGTACGTGGCATGCAGACAAGATCGACTCGATCTTCTTGTGAACCTGGTACACGGTGATACTGTGCAGCGCGAGGTGGGTAAGGGAGGCCATGATGTCTTTATTGACGAGATCGCACGAGCCCAAGGAGAGGCGTTGCAGTCGCGGGAAATGTTCCGGCGCGAGTCCGGGCACACCGAAGTGATACTGATCTTCGCGATTCAGCGGGTTGTCGCAAAACTGCACGGAGAGCGACTCGAGTAGTGGCTGAGGCCTTGTAGTGAACATGAGCTCTAAGTCTTCTATGGTGTTACGTGACGGTAGGTCGGCCACATGGAGCTCCTGGATCGGCCAGGGCAACGAGGGGGAGCCTTCCACGATGCCGGTCAGGTCATACTCGTGGACTCCCCGCCCTATGGGCAAGTAGACCTTGAGAGGTGCGAGTCGGCTTCTCTGCGCGAACATCCGAGCACGTTCGCGAGCCCGCGCCGGGGGGCCGTCCGTGAGGCTTGTCCACAATGTAGGACATCCCAAGGCGACTTGGCGCAGCCGCCGGCATGTCTGCGAGATGGGAATGAGCATCGCCGTGTTGTACACCGCGGCATGCCATATCGGGGGAAGCACATTCGACGAAGGCGCCTCCTCTGCATCGGGGATGAACGCCATGATGTTCTGCAGCAGCTCTGTGGGCATAGATAGAAAGCGCCGCCGTGCGTTGGAGACTTCACCCAGATCAGCAGTGGCTTCAACCATCAGCTGAGTTACGCTAAGGAACTATGGCGACGATGAGTATGCCGAACTTTGGTAGCTATGCATAAGACGAAGTGGAAGACTTACAACCTCATCTCTGTAAGCGGCAAGTTTAACACGGCATAAGTCAGTGTTCCGGATGGAGGTCCTGGAGAAAGCCACGTACGACTTTATAGAGCGCGTCTGCTCATGGAGTTGCGCGAGGAGCGTGCGGATGCTCTCTACTAGAGAGTGCTCCTCTGGAGTCATTTCTAAAATCTGATAATTGTTCTTGCTGAGGGTATGTGATGGGTTGACCAAGAGCTCGTATGGAAGGCTTGAATAGGGATGGTAGTGAAAGGCAACCTGGGGACAACGTGTCGAGTTTGGGGTGTTCGAGTGGGCGATGCGCCGTTGGGCATAGCCAGGTACGCGGAAGCTGTCACGTCTGCGCAAGAGACGTGCGGTTGACAGATGTTCCCATACCCTCACGTACGGATACCGTAAATCCAACTTGACACGAGTAACGCCCCGTTGGGCTGAAGATGAACAGAAGGCCGTGTTGGTGTACCGTTCGCGCGCACGTTCGCATCGCAGTTAGTACAGCGCTCCTACAATTGTCACGGCATTGGTGGAAAACACCCTCGGTGTTTGTGCGCCCGCCGCCATACAGGCTAATGCACCCGCTAGCAATGTTACATACGCGAGAGGATGCCGGTGACGCGTGGCTGTCAGCTTCAAGGCTAACCTATACAGGCTATAGTATATCGCGGGGCTGTGAGACATTGTCAGGATACCACAAAGAGTCGCTGACTACGCACTTCGATCGCTGGACGCACTCGCGTCTTATTCACCATATACGGTACGGCCACGGTTCATCGACATGGCGCGGCCACGCCGCCGGCTCGACGCAATAGTCCGGGAGCGCCATGGCGGGCATCTCGTCGACCACCGCGATCCGCGCCGTCTCAAAGTATCCACGGAGTCGCGCGAAGTCCCCGTCGTCGACGTACACACCGTGCGGAACCTCGATCACGAGGTGCTCGAGATAGTCGTACGCGCCTGACGCGAGCTCGTCGAGGATGCCGGTGAGGTCGAGCGGGTGGACCGCGCGCCGGAAACCTCCGTGCGACTCCCCCTCTTCCCACAAACGTGGACCGGCCCCGTACACGATGCGCAGGGTGGTGATGCGGGGCCAGGGAATCGGGCTCCGCGCGTCGGGCAGCAGGAAGAGGCTAGGACGTCCGCTGTGCGTCCAGGACGCGTGGAAGTGGTTTGCGAGCACCACAGTGTCTAGGCGGGGCATGGCTGCCATGATGGCATTGAGAAGGGCCACCTGGCGAGGAGGCGGGGCAACCGACGTGTGGGTAGAGATATCTGCTAGCCAGAGCTCGCGCACATCTGCCAGCAGAGTAGCGTCCTGGAGCAGGGGTCCCGCGACGTCCATTAGGACGTTCGCAGCCGCACGGAGCGTGTGTTGAGCGCCGCACGCAGTGATCGCCCACTGGAAACGGTAAATGGGACCGTTTGGGTTCAAGGGGTATAGACCGATGGCGAAGCGCGAGATGCCGTGGGGAAAAGGGGGATATGAGGGACGCCTACGGCCGCTGCGATGAAGCCAGGTTTCGAGTAACTGTAGCACAAGCCCAGGCTGGTCTGCCAACACCAGGGAGCAGACGAAAGACACCAGGTAGTTGTCTAATCGCCGAAGAGAGACCCTGCGGAGACTGCGACATTCTGGTAGGGCCGTCGGCGTAGGAAGAGAAAACCTAGATGGTGAATCATCCGGATAATCGCAATCTGTGACATCATCGAGATGCAGAGACTGAAGGGCGCTGCAAACCGACAGGATGGACTTGATCCTTACGTGTATGTCGTGTATGTGTATGTCGTCGAGTGCCAGATGGGTAAGTGAGGACATGATGGAATCAGAGACCAGGTCGCAGGAGTATAGACAGAGGCGTCGGAGCTTGGGGACCCACTCCCGGGGAGGGCACAAAGCGAAGGAACATGACCCGTCCTGGGTGAACAGATGTGCGCCACTAGGAAACTTCACAGAAAGGGATTGGAGCATCGGCAGAGGATTGGAGAAGATACGATGCAAGACGTTCTCGAAGTTGACGTCAGGAAGTTGGCCGACATGAAGTTCTTGAAGCCTTATTGGTAGGTCCTCCGCTATGGCTGCGAGATCATAGTCTTCGGGATTGCCTATAGGCAAAAAGGCGTTCAAGGGGAGTGTTTGACTTCGTTGAACAAGAGCCTGCGAAAGTGCGCGAGGGCAATCCGCGACGCTCGTCCACAAGGAAGGACAGCCCACCGCGACGTTTCGAAGCCGCCTGCACGTCTGAGAGATAGGGATGATCATGGTTGTGTCGTACAAGTCGACGTGCCAGACGGGTAGAGTTTGGTTCATGAATGGGGGAATGACTGCATCGGGGATGAACGCCATGATACTTTGCAAGAGTTCTGTTGGGAGGGAAAGGAGAGACTGGCGTGAGTTGATAAGTGAATGAACGTCGGATGTTGCCTCGGCCATGTATCGTGTAATCCGAAGGAGCTATTGGAAATCGTAGAGTCTTTCAGCCGCGAGGTCATGTACAGATCACTTCCAGTTGTCGACGTACGCCATCTTCCCTATGAAGTTGAACTCTAGGTAAGAACTTTCGATGCGAACCCTACGATATTCTGTAATCACGTACGACGTCGAGATAGCGCGTGTCTGCAGCTTGAGTTGCGCAACGAACACTCGAACACTCTCCACGAGAGAGCGTTCTTCTGGTGTCATTCTCAGTTTGGCCTGATGTGCTTGAGAGTCCGAGAGGGGCTGGAAGATATGCAAGGGCTCGGGTCCGATGTCAACGACGCATACGATGGTGGTCAAAGGCAAGCCTAAGCACGACTGGCCCATCGTAGTGTTTGCAGTGCCGGCGGGCCGCCGTTTCGCCCAGCTGGGCCCTGGCGCGTAACATTTCCCAAATAGGCAGGGCACTCTGCTTGCTCCTGTTTGGCGCACCGTCTACCAGCCGAATGCGGAGTCTGCGCCGCTCTGCGACACCGCTGGCTAGCGGTTCAGAATGCCTGCTCTTTATTCTCCGGGATACCCGATCCTGATGCTCTTGACTAGGTACTACAAACTGAGTCAGTGTACTGTACACATGACGCGTATCCAGATCGATGTTATACTCTGCGCTGACTCGTCGGCCCATATGCTAGAAACCCGTCGCTTTCGCCCAGGCCTCGGCAGATCAATAAGGTGAGTGTCCCCACGTATATCAGCGCGGCTTTAGTTGCAAATCAACACTAACTCATACGAGCTTGAGACTACGATGCCCTCAAGAGGGAGCGAGGCGGTAGCGAACGGGCCCGCATTCGGGCGTGGGGTGAGCCTTCTTACACGCATTCTTACAGACTCTGACTCATCTTACGCTACCGGTATCGAGCACCGCTCATAGATCATGACAACAGAACGAAACTGCATGCATGTTCATCATGCTGTTCGTAGGTAACGACAGGCGTGCGGATTCTTTTGGTTGAATGCGCACGAAGCGCCGACCGGTCCTTTGGTGACATACCCGGGACCTACCCGGGGTCGCTGATCTACTAGGTCCCTTCACAATTCACTGGTTTCTGTCCTCAGAAGGAGCACGATGGTATTTTGAGAAAGCGAAGCAGAATCAGGACTCGCTCCTTGGCGTCATGTCACTGGTAAGATTATATGTGTTCAACATGTACTTTTGAGGACATTACTCACCTCGATATTCCGCAGGTCGGTGTCGTTACACCCCCATATTCCCAGTAATGCATGCACTGCGCATCTTTTCAGTTGTATTGATTAGAGTGAGATATGGTACCTAACACCGTGACCTCCCGGAACTCGCTGCCGCAACTCCCCGCTCGCTGTGACCCTATCCGATGCCGCAGCCTACGCGTACTATGCCGTACTGCGAGCGTGGACGTACTTCAATTGCGCAATGCGCGCAGTCCAGGCTAGCTCGCGGTACCTCATGCCTCACGGGTCGACAAGAAGCTCTGGAAGCGGTCGGCACCTCACGCTCACGAGTACCTGCAATGAAGGTTTCTCCTCACGGCCCAACACACCCTGGGTCGGCAGACCCACCCTGTCATTTTTAATGACTTCTGCGTATCTCAACTCCAACAGGATGGTGCCTTCTACCCTCCTATGAATGCCCGGTCGGCATAAAGACGGGGCTGCTGCGCCCGCGCTGTAAAAAAGTATGACTGGCGCCCGCAGGAGTTTCCCTACGCTCTGGCAGCCATAAATACGGGGTATGCGCACCCTCCTACGCATACCCAACTTCCTTCCAACCCACACAGTCGAGCACCCCTCTCCTCACAACTTTCAAGCAATCAAGATGGTCAAACCCGAGCAGAAGAGCACGCTGAATATCGTCATGGTAGGCATATCCACCATGCATGGCCACCCCACGTACGCTCATGCTCATCTTATGCTCAGGGTGCCATGACCTTCGGCGAGAAGGGGAAAGAAGGTCTGCGCATCGTCCCTCCACACACCGGACAGCAGCACTGACCATCGCCAGGTGCACGCGTGAACGACCTGGAGGGTGTCAAGGCCATCCTCGACGTCTTCCAGTCTCACGGCCACTACGAGGTTCGTCCGCCCAATCCAGCTAATTTTCCCCCGCCGGTTGGAGCAATTTTCACCGCTAACGCCATATCTGGGGCAGATCGATACCGCGAAGACCTACAGCCAAGGTACGAGCGAGGAGTTCCTCGGCAAGATTAACTGGAAGGAGCGTGGGCTCGTCATGGACACGAAGCTTTACCCCAACGCGGTGCGTTCCTGTTTCTTCCAAGTCGTTTCTGGCCTCGGATGACCGCTCATGACTATGCTTGCGTTATAGGGTGACCCCCGCTATGCCGCTCTCGGGCTCGAAATCATCTCGCACTCCCCTGAGGTGCGCCGTCCAGTCTCTGTCTCTTCCTAGTGCACGCACTGACCCTCACACACCGCAGGACCTGCGCAAGTTCCTCAACCGCCAGCGTAAGACGCTCAACACCGAGTACGCGCCGTCGATGACATTGCCCGCGAACCGAACTAATATATCTGTTGCGCGCAGCTCGATCGACATGTGGTACCTGCACGGCCCAGACCGCACGACGCCCTACGGGGACACCCTTCGCGGCGTGAACGATCTCTACAAGGAGGGTAAGTTCAAGCGCTTCGGCATCTCCAACTACATGGCGTGAGTTCGCTTCCCCTACTCCCTTGCGGCGCAAATATTGACGGGGTTGAGGTCGGCAGCTGGGAGGTTGCGGAGATCGTCGGCATCTGCGAGGCGAAGGGCTACGTCAAGCCCGCGGTGTACCAGGGCATCTACAACGCCATCCACAGGTCCGTTCCTTCAGCCGCCCGTCTTATGCTGCACGTGTCTGACGTTGTCCCGCATGATCTAGGAAGGTCGAGCCGGAGCTCTTCCCGTGCCTGCGCAAGTTCGGCATCGCCTTCTATGAGTTCAACCCGCGTACGTGCCCTCCGCGTCCTCGTTATTACGCATCTCTGTGAATACTGATGCGGCTCTCGCGCAGTCGGCGGTGGCTTCTTCACCGGTCGCTACCACTCCCTCGAGGATAAGGTGGAGCCCGGCTCCCGCTTCGACCCCAACAGGTACATGGGCCAGGTTCGTCCGCTTCTTTTTCGCCCTGGTCTCCTATACGCTATCACCGCCTCTATCATCTCCGGCTATGCCATGCTCATAACCCATGTAGGCATACCGTGCCCGCTACTGGAAGGAGCCGTACTTCAAGGCCCTCGCCGAGATCGAGGCCGTCTCCAAGAAGCACGGCCTGACGCTCGCCGAGGTCGCGCTCCGCTGGATCTCGCACCACTCGCTCCTGCGCGCTGAACACGGCGACGCCGTCCTGATCGGCGCGTCCAGCGTCAAGCATATCAAAGAGGTGCGTGTCCCTCGCTCGGTCGCTGAGTATGGGGTGTTGTGATAGCTGACTGAACGGATTGTTCGCGTCGCGCAGAACTTGGTCGACCTCGAGAAGGGCCCGCTGCGTGAGTGTCTAGTCGGATGTTATGGGTGAACCACATTGCTGATAGCAGCCGTCTTTGTAGCTGAGGAGGTCGTGAAGGTGCTGGACGAAGCCTGGCTGTCCGTCTCCTCGTACTCGTCCGAGTACTACCATTAAACGGCACGCGATAGTGGGTGCGTTGACTACATAGTATCTTCCCGGTATCCTCACGGCTTCACTGACTGCTACCAATCCTACTAGTACCACGGCCGAGCCCTGGCTATGCGACTCGTCTGAGCTCCGCACCATGGTTTGAAGTGCGATTCAACGGCCCCAATATCAAGTTTGCTTTGTTACGGTTTCATTCCTTTTTCAACGTCCCTATGATGCTATGCTTGCTGAGGGATTGTTACATTGTATACTAGATAGAAAGCTGTGCGAAGTCATTAGCGCTTGTCAGATCAGATCGGTACGAAACGTCCACGACGAGAATCAGGTGGGTCACCATAGAATGGTAAGTACTGAGCCCCGTGGCTCCACCAAGAGCGGTGCCCGTCACCAAAGTCTGTACGGCCACGGCTCGTCGCTCGGGGATGCGGCGGGTTCGGCACAGTATTCCGGGAGTTCCATCATCGGGGTCGTCTCCACCACCCTCACCTCCACCGTCCTAACATGTGCCCGGAGCCGCTCGACGTCTCCCATGTCGTCGTCGACGTCCACACGATGAGGCGCCTCCAGTGGTAGTTGCTCGATGTGGTTATATGCGCCCGTCGCAAGCTCGTTGAGGACGCCCGTAACATCCAGCGGGGGCACGGCGCGACCCCACGAGAAGCTTGTACACAAGGCAGGGCATCCGAGAGCGATGGAACAAAGTCGCCTGCAGGTCTGAGAGATGACCATGGTGGAATCACGCGTAGCAGCGTGCCAGACGGGCCAATAATCACTCCGAGGTATCCAAGGAACCGGATCTGCAATAAACGCCATGATAGCCTGCAGCATTTCTGTCGGGATGGACAACAGCGGTCGTCGTGCATTGGGAACTTCGTCGATACTTATCAGCAATTGTCTCCGTCATATGGTACTCGACGTGAAGCAGCTGCAGCGCAGTTAAGGCGACCGCTTGAGTGGACCAATAATCATGGGATAAGTCCGTAGACTAATGTACAGTTCCCTCTCTGCGAATAAACAGCCTATGAGGGTTTATTTCGCGGATGTTATTGAACGTATACACATACGATGGCATAGCGCATGTCTGAAGTTGTTTGCCTTGCGAGAGGAGCGTCTCGAGATGAAGCGATCTTCTGGTGTCATCTTTGCCAGGGGTCTCAGGAGCTGCTTCGTGGTATATGATTCAGGTTTCGTCCTCTGTCAGGCGCAGGCACCCGGGGTAGTGGCAGGTAGCGCGAGGACAGCTGCGAGCCCGACGGTGGTCAGAAGGAAGTGGCGGCTGACGCTAAGCGCCCAACGTTGAACGTTGAGCGCCGAACGGCAGCCGGTTCTCAGATCTCAACGTCGATCTCGTACCTCTTGCACCTCTTTCTACCACTCGTAGCCCGTTGTCTCTTAACCGCAGGGACATGTCTGCAGGGATGCGGCCTCTGATATCATACGACGACATAGTTGCACCCGAACCCGCCCCGCACGCCAACCCACCCCCAGCGCCACCACCCGCGAAGAAGCGCAGGACGAACCAGAACCAAAACCAGCACAGACAGGGGTACGCGGGCGGCGGGAGGACACACCAGCAGCACTGGGACGACCCGGGCAGCCAGGGGCCGCCGATGATGTACGACGACGCCCCCGCGCCGTCTGCGGGAAGCAGCACGCGGCACGCCGAGTACCACGAGGAGGGCGAGGCCGATGAGGACGAGAGCCGGGAGCTCACGCAGGACGAGATCTGGGACGACTCCGCGCTCATCGACGCTTGGAACAGCGCGGCGGCAGAGTACGAGGTGCGTGGTGTACGCGTAGTGCGCTTTCGTGTGCGGAATGCTGACTCTAGGATAGGCCTTCCACGGGAAGGGCAAGAGCTGGAAGGACGAGCCCGTGAAAAAGTCGCCTCTGTCAGTACCCGTTCAGTGCTCTACAATATCTGTTGCTATTCTGATCCCAGTTATCCTGTTCCAGGTGGTACAACGTCCCTCCCGCGACCACCTCGAAGCCAAAAGCGGGCCCCTCGGGCGCTTCAAACGGCGCCGCCACGAACGCAGACTCGACTCCGCTCAACTTCGACACGTTTGTACCCGTGCACGACCCCTCGCTCGCCGCAGGTGGTTCTGCACTCCCTGCGCCCACAATGGATAGCGCGGCCGCGCTAGGTGTGGGCGCCGAGGCGGCCATGGTGAGTCAGGACGAGGCGTTCACGCGGGCGATGACCGCGATGTACTGGAGCGGATACTGGACGGCCGTATACCACGTAAGATTCACCTCCTTTATCCTAATACAAGCTGCTCATTGTCGTCGATTACATATACAGACGCGCAGGAACGAAGCGCAGCTGGGCGCCGCGGCCGTGCAAGAAAACGGGGGCGAGGAAGAAGACGCTGTGGAGGATGGCGAAGCAGAGGACGAAGAGATGCTTCCCGCACAGCGGTAAAATGGCTCGGATTTGACGTGGCGAGACGACGAGGCGTGCATTGCTCTTGTAGGTGTTTGTTTACTGAATACAGGAGACCATCCATGCTTACACTACCCGTGGATGTGTCGATGTTCTGCTCAGCGTGTGGACGGTGGGCGATAGTGAGTGCCAAATTGCTTCAGTTTGATCAATAGCAGCGTGCTGCACGACTGGTAAGTCCCGGTGAGAATCGTGTTTGGGTGCTTCGGCATCCATATGCTGCGTTTATTTTTGCCCAATGGAATCATAAATATGGGACTACAATCCATATGCGAGTAGACATTTCTACGATGCATCTTCGTATCTTACGTCAACAACATAGTATTACATACTGCCATCTATATTGTTTGGAAGAAGCCTCAGTAATAACTCCCCGCAGATCGTCTGCTGCTGGGGGTATTCCTCATTTCGACCTCAACTCCATCGCCGTCTTTGCATCCTCATCTTGGGTTGGATCCGAAGGAGGCTGTATCTGTGCGTATACCTGTTCGTTGTCTTTGGCTCCAACGGCGCTGATCGTCCCGCAGTTTTCGCCTCTCGGGCTTGTTTGCCCCGTGGCTAACACGCTGGTCTAGTTCATCTGTTGCGTGGTAAAATGGCCCAAACACGGTGCCCCCCAATATCCACATGGTTGACAGCCGCCATCGATGCCGCTGGAAAGGTAGGGTTCCTGTAGACAGTAGTGTCATGGGCCGGTGACGATCGCGTTATCGGTCGTGTCGCCGTGTTTCACATGGCCCGGAGTAGCGCGTTTGTGCATTGCTTGTGAACATGAGGCCTTGTGCCTTCTTGTACGTTTGCTATTTGTTGTTTGCTTAATCTCGCAGGCCGTTGCATAGCATAGCAGTCATCGACATATTCCAGTCTCGTGCGTAACTCCTCTTCGTCCTCGGAGTACCAGTGCCACTGGCAGGCACGATTTGATTTGTTCTTCGCAGTTTGGTGTCGTCGAAAGGTGCGTCCCATTTCCCATTTCCCGGCCTTGAGGTCGTAGAGTTCGCTCCTTGTTGTCGATGGTCTATCGAGTGCGGCGTCCCCAGTGTTTTTGCTGCGGCCGGACATTGCCGCCTATAAGGCGTTTCCCCTTCGTCCCTTTGGTAGCGGAGATGCTCCAAGGTCGTCACTGTAGTCTACCAGCGCAGGTCCGTGGCGGCACTCTTGTCCGAGGCCTTGTGCTTCATATAGATTTGTAGCGTGGCCTCGACTCTCCATAGGGCAGTCGTGGTCCATCAACGCGGAAACGTTCTTAGACAGCCCGCGCAACGCGCCTCCAATGTTCGCGTCGTCGCCGACTCCACGGGCTCCGTCAGCGCAGCCAATATCCCCAATATAAGTCCGAAGGTATGTCTCGTGTTTTATATCCACGTGTAGTCTTGAGTCCAAGGAGTTCTTGCTGATCGGCGCCATAGGTGTCCTCGTAGCAACCCCAAACGCCGTACGTTCCTGTAACTATAAACGCGGCACGGTGTATGCCCAAACGTCCGACTATCTTGCGTCGGTCTCCCAGGGCGGATCGAAAATGCGCGCCACAGCGCGTGGGACAGCTTGGCAACCCAAACGTGTACCTGTACGTCCTTGTCTTGCATACTGCGGCCGTACTTGATGTTTCGGCGATACAGCAGCGCACATCAGGCCGCGCGCCCAACGTTGCTCGTGTTGTAGGCAGCGACCATGGATCCTCTTGGCGACTTGAAAGGTCCTCATCGGCGTGGACGGCATAATCCTCGTTCCAAAGGGCGGCCCTTAGTCCGTGGGGGCGGCCGCGGGGATGCTAACACCGTCGGCCGAGATGTTCTGCGACGTCGGAGAGCAGGCAGGAGACCCGGGCGACTTCACCCCCTGCGGCCCACCGTAATCCTGTCACGCATACGCGCGTCTTGATTGCTTCGACGGTACGCGCTGGTCAACTTCTCGTCTTGCGGTGGCGTTGCCCGCTGCCTTTACCCCCTTCTATCCCTCAGAACCTAGCCCCCCGCTGCATAGATAACAACAGTCTGCGTACCGGAAAACTGCCCGCGCGTCGTCCCTTAGCGCGCCCAAGTGGCGTGGCGAGGGTGGGAGCGCCCGCCGACTTGGATGTGGCGCAACATGGCCTCCAAGGTCGCAGGCCTGCGCGTCTGTGATAGACCCTTGACGGCATCGCGTGCAGGTATTGAGAGATGTTGGGCGATGCTGGGGGCTGGTGGACGCGTTGAACAGCGATGGCGGGGACGGTGGCGAAGGTGTACTCGGATGTGGCGTCGAGGCGGGCACCCCGCCGTCAGCTGTGCAGGGCGATATAGCGGTCTGGTCGGCTCGAAAAGAGGGCGTCGAGCAGGGAGCACCCGGTAGGGGCGACTAATGTGGGGGAAGGCAAGGTGCGTGAGGGATGGGAGCGGGCGCGCAGGCTTATATCCCCAGGGCCTGCGGTTCGCACTCCGCGAGCGCGACTTCTCGGTCAGCCGCTTCCTGATCTGGCCCAACTATTGTCCTACCCTGCTCACGGCCCCGATATCGATGACATGCGCTGATGCTTTTGTCCGCAGGA
This sequence comes from Trametes pubescens, assembly GCA_001895945.1. Lineage (NCBI taxonomy): Eukaryota > Fungi > Basidiomycota > Agaricomycetes > Polyporales > Polyporaceae > Trametes > Trametes pubescens. The sequence continues at coordinate 46,035 of MNAD01001502.1, forward strand.
CGCGGTCGCAGGTGGCTGACCAGCCCATGGAAATTCCTGACACGGCCGATCTAGAGAACGACGCCACAACTCCCCGCCCGATGCCCCGCGGTCCCAGTCAGCCTCCTAGTCACCTCAGCTGGTTCCATACGATCAACGAAACAGAAGGCGACTGCCTTGCCATACATTTCACGGAAAGAGGTGGTTCTGGTGCTCGAAGTCGCGGCATAAGATGTCTACGCCACAACGCCACCGCTATTCAAACATAGACGCCCATAGGCGCTAATGGTCATCTTGGAGGCGCTCCTGGCATGCTCCTCATGAACAAGTAGCACTTCGGCAGCGGTAGTTTCGTGCAACAAACGTCGGACAGTACGTCGTAATCCCATTCTTTCAGGGTAATATCGTGAAGAATACAATGACAGCTAGCAATCACAACGCGATCTCCACGTCTAGTCGTGCAAGATACGAGTACACATCGGGCGACATCCTGTACTTGAGGTTCCCAGCAAAGATGATGAGCGACCTCGACTTTTTGCGCAGCGCGGCCAGCGTCTGTATGCACAAATCACGGTCAGTACCCAGGCCTGTGCGGGAGGAGCAAGAGAAACGAATACGCACCGCCTGCCGCGTGGCGTCGGGCAGAGACGACGCCTTCACCTTCTGGTGCACGGCCGCGAGGACGTCCATCGTGAGCGCGAGGAACGTCTGCAGGTTGCGCTGCAGCGCGTCCGGCAGCTCGCGGAACTCCTCCGCGCGCTTCGTGATCTTCGCGACGTCGCCGTCCATCGGGATGAGGTCCGTCGACTCCATGAGCTGCGTCGTTTGCGCAGCTCAGCCACCACTCTCACGTGCACGCAATATAAAGAACAAACGCACCTCGAGCGCGCTCTCGACGCGCCCCGCGTCCTTCGCGTCCATCGCCTCGCGCACGCGCAGCATGCGGATGACCGCGTCGCGCTCGCGGCCGACCGCGCGGTTCGTACGCTCGTAGTGGCGCAGCACGTCTGCGGCCGTGCGCTCGACCGTGCGCGCCTTCTCGTCGACGCTAGGCTGCGCGAGCGTGTTCCCGAGCGCCTGTGCGAGCACGGAGATGACGGTCGTGTAGTCGCCCGCGAGGTTGTAGAGCTTGATCGCCTCGGGGATGCGGTCTGCCTCCTCGGAAGACTTGGCGGCGCGGTTGAGGATGTGCTCGTTGTATTCGCGCGTGTCATCGAGCTTGAGCAGGGGCGCGTTCTGTTCGATCGCGCCGCTCTGTGGGAATATGAGTGAAGTGAGGCTGCTTGAAATGTGCGATACGTACGAAACGTGTCCCGTCGGGCCTGAAGCCGCCGACGAGCTCTTCCCAAGCCTGGCCAGTGTTCGCGAGGACGATGATGCGACGCACGAGCTCCCAGGCATTCTCGACCTGTTCCTTACCGACGCCGCCGGGTTGGTCGGCGCTCAGGCAAACACAGTAAACGTACTGCAGAGCCTCTCGTGCGTCCATCTTGACAAATTGCCGGATATACCGCCAGACGAGCGTCGACAAGCTCAGGGCCGGCGGTGAGGCATTGGAAAGTGTCACTGCCGTCGCGGTGAGCATAATTCTAGCGCCCGATGTGTACATGAACTTACAAGGCGTTACGTCCGACGTTTCGGCCCGCGAGGGCACACGCAGCAGACCGTGGTATGCGAGCGCGATTGCGAGATGGACGGCCTCCACCTCGGTTTCGTGGTGATCCCACAGCGCCGCGACAGCCTACATCCACTCGTTAGTATGCAATCACAAGCAATGATGGATTCTACTTACCCTTTCGAACTGGCCGCACATGAGCAGGACACCTGCCCAGACGCCCCGCTTGGCGCCCTTCTGGCCGGGCACGCCATCGAAGTGCCGTTCGCCATAGCTAAGCAGCACCTCCGCAAGCCCTCTCAGCCCGCCGAATTCGCCTTCGTCCACCTACGAAGCGAGTAAGCTCCAATGTGCTTTCGGATAGTACAAGCGGCAATGTTACCATAGACAGCTGGAACCATAGCCAATCCTCCGTGGTGACTGTGACTTGCGCAACGCTCCTGCGCGCCGGGTCGATCTTGCCCATGAGCTTGTACAGCGCAAGCTTGAAGGGGTCTGCCGTCGCAGAGTGGAGCATATGCGCGTTGTATGCTGCGTGCAACTGGTCGCGATGTGGTTTGGGTAGCCGTCTGTCCGCGGACTCGACCCATGCCCGCAGGTGGCTGATGAAGCTGGATTCGCGGTTCTCGATCGCTCCCTGGAAGCGCGTTGCTTCTTCCAGCGCTTCTTGCGCGTGTCCGGTGCGAACCAGGTAGAACAGTCTTGCCCAGAGAGGCTGACCCGCAAGGATCTATGCACACCTCATGTCAATAGGTCGTCCTCGGAAGGATTGCGGGGGATATACCTCAATCCGCTCCTCCCACGCGCCATTGTGGTAGTGGCGCAAAAATATGTACGCTCTCATCTTGTTGGCCACGCTCGGGTCACCACCCAACCGCGCCTCCGTTGCCCGCGTTTGGATGGTGCGCTCGATGACGTCCCAGTATTGCTCTTCCAGCGCTTCGCGTGCGCCCTTGGCAATCTGCCTGCGGAGTTCGACGGCCTCGCGGGATTCGGGATCACCCAAGTAGGCACGAGCGAATTTGCGCTCAATGAGTGGCGCATTGAGGATGTGCGCGCCGGCGTGAGACAGTGGGGGGAGTGACGCGGGCTCCCCGGTGATTTTGGCGAGGACGTGGAAGTTCTGAGTTGTTTGTTGCAAACGCGGCTACGTGGTGTCAGTGAGCGGGAGCAGCTACGTCCTGGTTTACGAGTGACTCACATCAGCGTTGGTGGACTGCGATGCTTGGACGAGTGCGTGGACGATGGGGTATGACGTCCCTCGTAGCCGCGAGGCGTTGAGATCAGACACGACGCGATCATAAGCCATCATCTTGCTCTGCATTTGCAGGGTGGGCGCTGGACCCACACTCGCCTGAAACGTACGTCAGTCTCAGAATAATGGCACCCATTTGCGACAGGGCGACGAGTTGCAACAAGTGCTACTCACGGAAAGCAAGTTCTTGCCATGTGTGCTCTTCTTGAGATCCGCCACCGCCCTATTCTCCCCACCCACACGCGCGCCGAGCTGCTCGAAGACGCGTTTCTTGCGCGCCTCCCAGTCCCTTCGACCTCGGTCCTCGAGTACGCGGTAGAACTCTTCCTGCGTCTCTCTCCGGCCCTCTTCGATCGTGGAAATGAGGTTCTGTTCATGTGCATGGCGGAGGTAGCCCGCGACATCGGTGTCTTGGAGCGCCTGCAAGGGAGAGAAGGTGGTCTGGGTGTTGAGGTGTGCGATGGAGTTTGCGAGTGCGGGAGCGTCGACATGAGCTTGCGCAAGGAGATAGTTTCTGATCACCAATTCTGTCAATATTTAGAGCACTGACAATGGCCGCCGGTTTACTTACGCGCGTCCTGCGTCTGCAGAGGTTCCGGGCTGTCTGGAAACAAGCCTCCTAGACTGTGCCTCAATCTGGTCCAGAGATAGGTTCACAGACGGTAGGTCGGGGCGAGCCAAGTGGGATGTCAGCGCCTTTGACGCGTTCAAAAGCGAGGAGAGGTCGGCAGCCATATTGTGCGTTTCGCTGTTCCGTTCGCCCAGCAGTTATGTTGTTGTCCAATGTACAGGTCAGCAGCGTTGCAAAGCCGTAAGATGCGATGCGTTCGTAGATAGGCTCAGCAGGACATGAGGCAGGCAGGAGAGAGTGGCGGGAAGACACAAGACGTTCACCCGCGTCCAACTCCCGCAACGCGTCTCGGACATGCGCGTCACGTGCGGCCGTGTATTTCGTGGCTGCGATTCCGCGATATTTCTCAGAAAACATACAGAGCAGCCTACGCCGACATACGAAGAGCCGCGATTGTACCAATGTCCATATATTACAACCTCCACTGATTGTGTCCCCAGGTAAAACTACGCAATCTACTCCGGAGCAGCGTAGGGAGTGACCAGCATCTTGCTGAACTCTTTCAGCTTCTCCGGCCCCCGGACCTCTTCCGTGAGCAGAGGTAGCTGGACAATGTGGAAGAACTCGTCGTAGAGCTCGTGCGCCTCCTTCAAGTACTTCTGCTGCATCTTGTGCCGCACTTGGCAGTGTTCGCAATTCGAGGCTGGGGGTGCCGTGCCGCTTAGTACACGGGATGAGGGAAAGTGGGTTGAGCAAGCGCACCTTTCTTGGGGAAGAGGAGCTGATTGACAACGATGTTGTGTGTGTCGATTTCGTACGCAGTAAGCTCTTGCACTAGCCGCTCCGTCTCGTACAGCGACAAGAACTCGGAGATGCACACACAGACGAACGTCGTCTTTTCCTGCACAGCCGGTCCAACGGTAATTAGTTTGAAATATGTTTGATGCTTGTGTATGAACACATACCGGGTCCTTGAATTGCGTGTTGACCTCCGTGATGATCGAACGCATCGACTCCAGCTTCGCGAACATGTCCTCTGGCGCGTCTGCCTGGCCACCCATCAGGCTGGTCATCTGGCTGATCATAGGCCCAAGGCGGCCGCTGAGAGAGCTCAGTTTGCCCAAGGCCTTCTCGAGCACGGTCGGGAACGACAAGAAACGGAGTGTGTGCCCTGTCGGCGCGGTGTCGAACACAATCACAGAGTATTCCATGGACTTGACGTGCCTATGCCCCGTACATGTGAGCGGATGCAAGGCGGGAATTGGGGGGTTTGACGCACTTCATGATCTCCGCAAAGCTCATGGCCTCGTCTACACCCGGGATTGCGAATGCGAGGTCCTGCATCATGCTCCCCATCATGCCGTTCGAGTCCGCTGAGCACATGTGAGCGTGGCCCTTTTCCCATCCACTGCACTGTGCGTACATTGCTCGACCATCTCCTGGATGGCGCTAGTGGGGTCGATCTCCATTGCGGAGAGGTTGTCGAAGCCGTTCACTTTTGTCGCCTCCTTCGAGAACTTCTGGCCAAATGCATCTGACAGGTTGTGCGCGGGGTCCGTCGACTATGTATACGTTCAGACGGTATCGCACGAGAGATGCAGGGGTTCCGTACGATAAGTAGAACGGATTCACGGCATGAGGCCAATTGGATGGCTAGGGAGCACGAAGTTGTGGTCTTTCCTGACAGCATATACTCGTAAGATGCTTTTCAGGCACTTTGAGGACGCATAAGACTCACCGACACCACCCTTACCACCTGCAAGACATGCAGATCAGTAAATGTACCCCGCGCAGACGAGTGGCTGAGACGTGCCACAGAAGATCCATTTCAGCGACTTCTGGTCGAGGATGTTCTGCAGAGTGGGGTCAAGGAGCTCGTCGGCCATGATTCGAAGTGGTGCGAAGAGTATAGAAAAGCGGGGAGGTGGTGGAGGTGGTGGTACAAATTAAGTAGTGCCGCGACAAGAGACCACGTTCCCCGCGCCTGATAGCCGCACATATTGCTTGCCTCCTACGCTCATCGCGCACTAGCACCTTCTGCTCAGATCTCGCATATTCCACTGCATTCGCGGCCCTGGAGATGTCTGCGAAACCGACAGTCCATTTCCAAGGTGTGTCACATCCGAATGCGTCAAATTCAGGAGGACTGACTGCGGGAAAGCGCTGCAAATCGCCAACGAGCAGCGCAACGCATATGGTCTTCGCTACAACGACTATGAACGCTACAGGTACGTCAGATACACTCAGAAGACGCGATAGTAAGCCGATGCCTGCGCAGGAAGCACTGTTACAACCGGACGCACCGGCTGCGGTCGTCCCTGAAGATGACTTACGGCCGCGGCCGAGAGTTCAAGAAACTGCCTCCGATCAACCTCGACAACATCAAGGACGGACAGTGAGTCGCGTTCAAGATATACGAGCAGTCCAGATTCTGAGCTCGAGCGCAGCCTGCAACTGCTCCTTTTCGAGGCCGAACGCGCGTGGTCGCACTCCCAAGAGATGCACCAGGAGTCCCTGAAGCTCGCCGCGTCCGCAAAGACCGCCAAGGGCGCTGCCGCGGAAGACGCGCAGAAGAAGTCCTCCGCGCACCGCAAGCACGCGACGCGCCGCATGCGGCGCGCGATCCACTGGGCGACGCAGCTGCTCTCGCACTGCCAGGCGCTCTCCGCGCAGGGCCGGCTCTCCGCGGAGGACCTCGCGCAGGTGACGGCGTACACGCTCATCCTCAACGGCCGCTTCCTGCGGCAGCGCTTCGAGTTCGAGGACGCGCTCGTGCAACTGAGCGTCGCGCGGAACCTGCTGGACGCGCTCGCGAACGCGGCGGCGACGAGCCGCGCGCAGGCCCTGGCTGTCGCGTTTGCGGACGAGATCGGGCCTGAGATCCGCCATTGCGCGCATGAGCTCCGGAGGGAGAAGGCGTATGATGTCGATGCGGTCGTCGCGGATGTCGCGCCTAAGCACCGGAACGCGCTTGTGCAAGATTGCGATGCGTTGCTCGCTCGCCTTGGGAAGGACAGTGGGGGTGCGGCGGAGGAGAGGGGCAAGCTGAAGGAGCTGCTCTGGGAGGACGAGCCGGTGCCGATCCGTAACCCCGAGCTTGTGGATGTGCTCCTGAAGGTGCAGGAAGCTGAGGAGAAGCTGACGCAAGCGAGGAAAGCTGAAGAGAAGGGCACCGACGCCAGCGAGAAGAAGGGTAAAGGTGCTCAGGGCGCACGATCCAAACGTGGTGGAGTCGCTTCGTATGATGCGATCTTGCTTGCTCTCAGTGAGGCGGAGGATGTGTCGCGCAAGCTGGTGGAAGTTCATAAGGTTTGTGCTCGCCACATAAACTATGCGGTCACTGTGCTAACTTGCTGAATAGATGAGTGGTGCAACGCCAGCGGCCGGCACTCGGGACATCCAGTTTGTCCACGCCTACGTCGTCTACCAACTCCTCTCTCGGCGCGTCCAACGCGATCTCCTCCTCACGTCGACGCTGTTGCACCAACTGCACACTGCACAGCGGAGCCATGCCGGGCACAGCAAACCACGCAAGGTTCATGTGGACGCGCGTCTCTATCCCGCGATCGTCAAGCTCCTCGACAGCGTCTTGCAGTCACTCGAGCAAATGCGTACGCTCACGATCGTTGACGAGAGTCCCGATCTCGCATCCGCGGTCGAGGCGCGGCTCGCGTTCACCAAGGCGCGCCGCTGCTTCTACCTCGCATGGTCCTACGCGCCGCTCAAGAAGTACGCGGAGACGCTCACGCTCACGCAACACGCGTCCATCCACCTCCGCGAGGGTCGCTCGATGCTCACAGACACAATCGACACGGACCCGATCAATGAGGGCACCCCCGCGTTCTACCCGCTCGTGCTCGCGGACCTCGACAAGCTCGAAGAGGAGCTGGCGCTCGACAGCGCAGGCTTCAAGAACGACTGGCTCGCGTACAACGGCGGCGCGCTCGACGCGGAGAGCAGCAAGACGCACAAGAAGCCACTCTTCTTCGACATCGCGCTCAACTACATCAACCTGGACATGGACCGGCTGCAGGAACGCGCGGGCAAGGCGCCAGTGGCGGTGGAGGCGTCGCGTGTGGCTGCGCCGGTGCCTCAGCAGGCCATGGAGAAGAAGACGCCTGCGTCGAGGGCGAAGGTGGAGGAGGTTGAGCGGGCGGCAACCCCGGAGCCGTCTACGCAAGCTGGTGGTGGATTAAGCAGTTTGCTGGGAGGCTGGTGGGGCCGGAGATGAGGGCGATAGGATGTGTTGAAAACAAATGTAGTATTTGTGGGTGCTTGCAAGTATGATTGGATCATTTCATTCGCGAGAGAGGTAAGTAGTCAGAGCATACCGGAGGGGTTGCACAGGTTACAGTCTGTAGTGCTGTTGAACGAAGGTAATAATTCGAACCAGTAAACTAGTAAAGCTCGCTTATTTTGGTGGAATACCAACCTCGGTTGAACGTTGAACGTTAGAACCAGACCTTAGATCCGGTCGGAGTTCTGTTTCCACCCTTGCTTTCAACCATCATGATCATCCCTGCTCATGGACACGTCTTCGACAGTCTGCGCTTTTACTGCAGACTCTGTGGAAAGATGCTAGACGAGCCTTCTTCATATAGTAGATTGTGCAGGACAATCTCGTGGCAAAGTAACGACTAGTACGACCGGCGCCACGACAGGCAGCTCAGAAATCGCAATCAACGTCAAGATGGCCACCTCCTTGCTAGTCGAACGATTGGCAACATGCTCCACCTCGTTGTACGTGTTCCCGTGCTATAATGGTGTTGTCAAACTATGGCCTCACCCTTGATAAACTAGAGCAGATACCGTGCGTCAGGAAGTTGACTCTTTGGAGACACGACCGCGCGGCGATCGCGGATGTTGCGACTTACGAACTAGTTCACGAGCGTGACAATGTCGAGCGCAGGCATGTCCTTGGTGACGACGCGAAGCGCGGCGGCGTGGGAGGCGGGAAGCATGTTTGGCTCGTCGTAGTTTCTGGCGCCATGGACGGCCGCACCCCCGAACCTCGGTCTGCTGCATGACGTACGCCTCATGGCCGTACAGGCTATGGTGAGGACCACCCTTTATACATGGTATGTGCCGGTGCAGTAGTTGTGATACCTGATGAGCACGAAGCTAATGTACATGTAAGCAAAATAGTTTCAAATTCTCCTCGAAGCAACCTCGATCGTCTCCTATCAGGAGTATGCTCACGGAGCTTTTAGACAGTCTCTGGGTAGGGACCGCAAGGAATCAACGAGCCAAACTCAGACATGGTCATCCTTATAATTCGGGCCGTGCGCCGTTCCCCTCTCCCATCTCAATTATAAAACGTGTTGTCAGCCGCCGATGCCTCATCGCGAAGTTCCCAGGCCGATCTGCGATATGTGAAACCTGCATGCAGCTGCGCAACCCCCGCCAATCCAACCGCCATGGGCCAACGACACCAGGCGTTTCTCATCGCTCGTGTTCGTCCTAAACATGGCGAACTAGCATATCGCTGCATAGCCGCTTGCCACCACCAATTTTGTGCCGGGTTGATGCCTCTGCGCGCCATGTACCGCTTCCTCAGACTCGCTGCCCAGCCGGAGAATGCGGCCATAGTACACACCGAGTTGCGTGAGATAGACGGGAAATATGGCCGCTCCCGACGAGATGGTGGTCGGATGCCGAAGGTCCCTTGTCCTTACAGCGTTTCTCTTCTGGCGACTGCTTGGACTACCAATCTCGACCCTGATATCGGGCCCCCGCAGTACTATGACGGCTTCACTTTGAGACATGCTGTGCTAGATGCAAAAATGGGGTGGACTTTGTGAAGTGGGCGTTCATACGCTATGCGCCGGACGCGCATGGCGAGGAAGACAAGGAGCAGGGGTCCAGCCCAGCCGAACAACACGACCCAACTTTAAAAGGTGCCAATCATGCGAAGATATACCCCGATTTCGATCCTCTCGACAAGAGGAGAGGCACAGTCTATGATCTGCGCGGCTTTCTGCACTGCATGGCGGAGGAGGGACGTCCGACACCGCCCGAGGGGCTTGTCGCGAAGCTCGAAGCCGTGCTCTACTCACGCCACCCGTCCGATGGCACGCTCGTCAGCCCGCTCATTCAGGACGAAGACGTGCCCACAGCGTTGACGGTGATCCCATCGGTCGCAGCCGGAGACACGGATGGCGATATATGGACCCGGAGAAGGTATACGCTGGCGTCCGAGGTGCATCCAATCATCGCACGTTTCGCTGCCCATTCTAAAAGACGAGCCGGGCAGTAGTTAGATGCAATGACTCGAAGAATTCAAGTATTCGTGCATGGACCATGCCTACTTACTCATGCTTTCGGTCTCTTCCCAGCGATTTACGTTGACATAGAGAAATATAGCATGGTAGACTCTAGGTAGTACGTGTACAAGGGATTCCGACTCATCAGCATACGCAGCAACTCGAGTGTCGATGAGAAAGTATAATCGCAGGACCAGTTTCGGGGCGTATTACGCAGACCAGAGGAGCCATCTAGGCCTGAGTGTTGAGCTTGGCAGACATAAGTCCATTCGCTGGAAGTATCTCTCCCAGCACGGTTCGGAAGGGCCCCAACACTTCCCGCGTGTCATCCATGATCACCATGTAGCGATGACAGAGCTGGCCCTGTGGGGGTGGCAGCTATCATAGTTGAGTAAGTCATCGCACGGTCACATAGATACGGCCAACAACTGACCGAGATGGGGTTCCAGTTGGGCTCTACGTATGGCGGATATTTGGCGAAGGAGGCGATAGTGCCGCGACGCAGCCGTGCCGGCCTTTCGAATCGGAGAGTGTTCACCATCACCGTGGTTCCTTCCTGCCGCAAGGGTGGATGGATAGAGCAGATGTCAGCTGCGTGTGTAGGAGCGAGTACGCGTAGACGCACCTGAAACTCGAACAGCCCAAGTTCATTGCGAGTGAGGGGCAGAACGCCCGGATCGCGCTGAGTGGAACTCTTTCTATTCCTAACGTGCTTTACCATGTCCGTGGGGGTCATCATTTTTCGAGGAGCAGCGGCTCCGGACGGAGGGGCCACCGGAGGTCTTTTGGCGAGTTTTCCCGCGTTGGATATGTTTTCATCGGGGGTGAGAGGCGGCCTACCAAGAAGATCCTTCCCATCGTCCCGGTCATCCTCGGGACGCAAGCAGCTGGCCTCATACCGCGGAGCACCACCGGCCAGAATGGCTTCAATCGCCTCACTGTTCGCAGCGTCGGAGAGCCTGAGCTTAGCAACGGCAACTAGCGCTTCGAAGTGGTCGGGGTGGTCCCGACTCGGACTCCGTTGAGTGACCGCCTGACGGATCGAATCTGCTTTTCCCTGGAGGTCTTTGTTCGAGGCGCCAGTTTCTCCACGGGTGCGAGTGGCGGTGGGATGATCCATCGTGGGCATTGCAAGAATGATTAACGAAAGGGGTGGTAGGTGAACAATCCAAGAGGTGCTGTTGGCAAGGTGGAGGAGGGCTAACCAATCGACTAGCGTTGTCGAGAGAGGATGAAGGGAGCTGGTATGAGAACCGTAGGCGACCGTGCTGTGGGTTCTTATAGTAGAAAAGGTGAGGTGGCCAGGGCCACACTAACATCAGGACTTACCGGACAATGACATCCTAGCATGTTGATGCACGTTGCTGAAGGAGACCTAGGAGAGATGGTGGCCCACGCCACAAGGATTGTCGGGCAAGTGGCGTCACCGAATTTAGGAGCTTGGTGTTTGATAGCAGCGATTATTGAGAGCGAGTTAATGCGTGGATCGTAACATGCGAGGGTGTGCGTTGTGCCTTTGGGTGGGTATCCTATGCGCGACAATTAGAGGTAAGTCTATGCTGGGACGTAGATAGCATCAGCCCATGCGTTGCAAGCGAACAAACAAGGACCCACACGACCATCGCAGTCGCAAGACTCGCAATCCTCACCGCCATTATCACACGGATGCGTTTTACAAATGATACTTCGCCTACTTACAACATCATCATGTACAAGCGACGTTCCTTGCGCATAATTTCGCAATGTGATCACACCAAGCCCGGATTGAGTTTTGTCTTGCATGGCTCAATTTTACAACGCGACCGCCCGCCCAGCCGACACGAAAGGCAAGTACATATGCGTGGAAGATATGGTAGCGACAATGACGACCAACAGCCTGGCGGGGACTGCACTCCGTGGACCCATGTCATCGTGTTCTCTGCGGCAGTACGGAGCATAGTAGTCATAGAGCATAGAAGCCCAAGCCCGACTGTAACAACATCGCTTAGGTGCGGCCGGCGCCAGGGACGTTGCGGCGCTCCCTCCGGGGACCCCGCTCCGGCTGCTGGTGCTGGATCTGGACGACGGTGTGGGGGATGGAGTCGAAGTTGAGGGAGTGGAGGAGATCCTAGTGTACGACGCGTATGAGCCCCCGTAGCTAAAGTGTGCGATAGCAGAAGAGCGTACCTTGGTGTCGGGGTCGATCTCCAGAGGGTTGGCAGTGGGGTCGAGAGCAGAGACCTCAGGGACGTAGTTGTCCTTGCGCTCACGCTCCTCCTCCTGCAGCTTGAAGGAGATACCACGGACGGGACCGCGCTGGATACGCTTCATCAAATGGGTCGTGAAGCCAGCGATCTTGTTGCGCAGACGCTTCGAGGGCACGACAGCCTGGAGGAACACATAAGTAGCTTAGCGGGGTACGAACCTCAGTTTGCCCTGTGTACGTACGACTTCATCGATGATGCGCTTGTTCGTGTGGAAATCGAGAGTGAGGCGGGGGTAGCTGGAGCATTTGCGTTAGCATTGAAGCCCTTGCAACCCGTCTTCCTTTGTCGAATGGACTCCTTCCAACCAGGACGAATACTCACTACTTCTCGATGAGTACACGGGAGGCCCTTTTGGTGGTTTTCGTGCGTACGCGACCCTGAGCACAAGAAAACGAGCATCAGCAGGTCGTCCAGCATTTCGGCATAAGTTCAGTGCTGACCATGGCGGCTGTTGAGGAGGATGTCGGCGGGCTTGAGCTTGATGTAGACGACGGCGAGCTAGACTGGACGAAACGGTGGGATTGGGCCGGCGTCTGCCGGGTGGCTGGATGGTACTGTATAGGACCCAGCCTCAGGCGCGCGGGCGAGGAATGCGAAGGGGTAGACGCCCGATCAAGCAGGTCTACTCACCGCCGCCGCACCCTCAAGACTCCGCCAAAGGTGAATTATGCTCTCTGGATGTCCTCGCCGGCCGCAGACAGCGCTTGACGATGTTCTCTCACTGTCCTGCACTGTGATTTAGCTCGTCTTGACTCGCGCTTTCTGTAGCACGACACTCGGACGAGCATTTCACGCTTACTTACACTCGCCTTCCGTCCACTCAGCCGCCCCTCTCTCGGCCCCCTCCTTGCCCACCATGGTCCGCGTCTCTGTCCTTAACGACTGCCTGGTACGTCTGCTCTGTTCTTTGCACGCGTGGTCACCCTAATCTTGCGCGTAGAACAACATTGTCAACGCCGAGCGCCGTGGCAAGCGTCAGGTCCTCGTCCGCCCTTCCTCGAAGGTCATCGTCAAGTTCCTGAGCGTCATGCAGCGCCATGGTGAGTTCCGCCCCTTTAGTCGCTTCTTTCTCATCTTCTTTCTCGTTTATATTCCCCCACGTATATGCACACTCGGAGTGATAACTACGATTGACGAGGTCTCGCTCCCACCCGCCCCTCGTTTTAACACTCCGGAAAAATGAATCCACTCCTAACGTCATTACGCACCCTTCCGATGTTCAACGGATCCGATGCTCACTGTCGATGGTACACTCTTAGCTTATATTTTTTTTACGTACTGTTCGGTTTTGGAAGTAGTCTTCGGCGGAGCGGAGCGCTAACATGAACTCTTGCAATAGGTTACATCGGCGAGTTCGAGATCGTCGATGACCACCGTTCGGGCAAGATCGTAATCCAGCTCAACGGCCGTTTGAACAAGACTGGTGTCATCTCGCCCCGCTACAACGTTCAGGTCAACCAGATCGAGGCGTGGGTCAACTTGCTCCTCCCTGCTCGTGGGTTCGGCATCATCATCCTGGTATGTCCAATCTCTCGCACGCCTTTACGACAGCATCCTGAGCTCTCGAAAATAGACGACATCGTCGGGCATCCTCGACCACGAGGAGGCGCGTCGCAAGAACGTCGGTGGCAAGCTCCTGGGGTATGTCTACTAGATGTACTTGTATGTTTTATGCTTTGTGTAGGTCGTACCTCCCATCCAAAAATGAGCAGGCCGTTTGGGGGCCACCATGCATCATGAATGACATTTTCATACAGTGTGATGCGTGGTAACTTGCAGTATCTGGATAGTTGACATTGCAACGTCAGCTCAAATCGGTGTCCCCAGGTTCTGATGCGAGCTCGATGTGTGAATCTCGTTAAGTGCCGGCATGTGCGTACAACGCGCTCTTTGATTGTATGGTTCGTCTCGGTCATAACTGATGTACATGCATGCATTGCCCTCACTCTGACGTATTCCTTGCAGATGCGACAGATCTCAGAGCTTGATCTAACATAGCGTCGCTAAGCGGTTCGACATACCGGGCTAGGACTTGTAGATGTATCGAATACGTTCATCTCATTTCCGACAAACTTTAGGTGGGTTCTCTGCCTGCTCACCTTCCTAAGCTGCTAACGATTGGGACAGGAACAAGATGCTTGCAGCCTTCCAGTGCACCATATCGCTGTCGACCACGGCTCCTCCTGCATTCGTTAGCGCCCAGCACTAGCTTCCGTGCCGTTCACCGAGGCACCTTATGCACGGGGCAATAGCTGCGAGATGTCAATACTTGCGGGGGCAGGTCATACACTCGGGCCCTCGGTCCGCAGCACGGGGACAATGGGACTCGATACCGGCGTTTTAGCCATCCATGAGGCTCTAAGCGAGGCTTCTCCTACTCCGCGCGACATTACAGAGCAGCACGGTTCAGCGTCTATACGCCTGTTTGCAACTGCCATCTACCCCGGAATCTTAGCCACCACCGCAGACGGGTCAAAAATATCCTCTTTCCCATTCACGCATTCTCCTCCTTTCCCTCACATTCATACAATAGTAAGTCCTCCCTGTCAAGATATTGAACTCTAATCGAGCCCTAACAATGGCCCCCTCTTAGCCACAACAAAACTCGACATCCAACCATGGGTATCTTCGCGTTCAGAAAGAGATCGAATCAGCCCCACTCCTCCGTGCGCAAGGTCAAATTCGCCGTGTCGCAATCGCTCTCCCGTGTTAAGGACCCCCGCACCGCCGTGGCCCTCGACATGCGCGCGCCGTCGCCGTTCCCGCGCGGGCGGCCTGTAAAACAGTACGTCGTAGGAGGCAAGTCGCTCGTCGTCGTCGGGATCGGGAAATGGCGCACCACCCCGCGTCGCTCGCGTCCGCTGTTGGTGAAAAAGGGGTCAGCGGGCGTCGAAGAGTCCTCTGGGGGGTCTGATTCCGCGTCCGAGAAGGAAAAGGAAACGAAGAAGGGGGAGCGCAAAAAGGGCAAGCCGTATCAGTTGAGTCCGCGCTCTCGTTACGAGCGCCGTGACCGCTTTGAGGTATGGCATCTCCATATGTATTCGTTGAGGATGCAGCGAGCTGACCTTGCTGACCGTGCAGCCCGGAGATCGTGTTATGGTCAAGGACCACGTAGGGGGGCGCCGTTGTATCTGGCGGCACGGCGTAGTCGCTAGCTTCCAAGAGTACCCTCCAAAATTGATCGTAAGTCCTCAGGAAGTCCAGCGTGTAACTGTCCGCTGAAGCCCTGCGATCGACGATACAGACACCTGAATCGTCGCTCATGTTCTTTGCAGTGACGTACGACGTAGGAGAAGAACAACAGACAGTGTATTTTAGCCCGGCAAGGTACGGGATCCTGTACGACAGGCTCCTCTCGGCGTCGGGGAGCAACTGAGGTTAAGACTCAAGGATGAAGAGAGAAGAGAAGGTTCAAAATGATGTATAACTCTAGCGGTACTACAAATCGCGCTCCATGACATCGGCGTTGTTGTAAGGGCCCCGTCCCCTGACTATGTAATCTTTTGTATGTTTCTTAATGTATGTTATAACATGCGCCATGGCACTCTGCGATTATTCACCTCTGACACCGCATGATTTCCTCATGATATTGCACAGGCAACTTCGATTCGGAGCACGCACAACCGGCACTATCATCTTTCCCCGAATTCTATCCTGTCCGTCTACAACGAAGTTTCCGGTACGCCTACGAGGAGCCTTTCGCGAACTTGAACGCCTGCCATATTGGGACAGTTTCCATTCAACGGATTGCGCCAAATTGATAGACGTCTCTCAGCGAACCAGAATCTCGAATATTTCCCAATGATAAATTCCCGCTAAGAGGCTGTAGGGTTCTGAGATAGTACATGCAAACAACTGCAGCGAACTCCATCCGGTCGGGGGACAGTAAAGCGAAATAAGAACGGGTCATCCTAGCGAGAGCGTCCTGCGTACGAAACACGGTCTCGGACACGCATCCTCCTGATAAGTACCTAGATCCGAGGCCAAACGGGTGCGGCTAACTAACAGGTGGGGGCCCGTTGTACACTGTAGGGTCTACCCAGTTCGAGTGGCTATTCCTGCTGGACTCCAACGGAAACTGCGGCGCGTAGTGGCTCGTACTCCGCGAGGAGCGGTGCGACCCTAACGGTACGCTGCTGCGGTCTGGCGGGCTCTGAATGGGCATGATAGAGCCCTGCCGTTCGTGCGATCTCTTAGGACCGTGTCGCCGTGGCTTAGGCGCGCCTGCGCCAGCACCGACGGGTACGCTGTACGAAGGTGCTTAGTTTGGAGGATATTAGAGAGAGCGCACGAGAAGCTTACTTCGGCCCGTACATTGTAGGCTGGGCGACCATAGCGCCAGGGTTGAAGTTCATGGGCGGCGTGCCAGGATAACTCGGCAGCCGTTCTACCGATTTGGGTTTTGAGCGACACGAGCGGAAGATGCCTGCAGGAATGAACGTTGGTGGATGATCAGATGTGCTCAGACCAGTGATTGACGTGTGATACGTACAGCGAGAGATTGCCCATATAATGACTAGAACGATGATGCCGACCACGACCGTGACCGGAATGGCGATCTGGAGGTTGTGAACATACCAAGACTATATTCGCATATGTGAGCGGTGTTCGTAGATATCCTTGATAGGAAAAGCTAACCTTGAAGGTGTCCCACCAGCTTCCGGGTTTACATGTACCCGAGTAGCACATCCCACCGTAGCCTGAAAAGGCACCGATTAAATCCCACCGCCAAGTCAAGGGAAGCCAGCGACACTCACCACACGGAGAGCCATCGATAAGCGGAGACTGCAGCACAATGCAGCGACTAGAATCGGAGGGGTCTTGACATGATACTTGGCAAGACTTGTCGTTGTTGGCCGGACAAGCCTTCTGCAGTCCCATTGAGGCGCCTACGAGCTGACATTGTTCTGTGAAGCCAGCTGCGATGAGAGGACAGCGCAGGACCTGGGATGGAACTAAACATACGATCGAGTGATGTGCACTCCCCGCTCGCACACGCAAGCCCCGAGCCACAGCTTTGGCCTAGGCAAGAGATCAGCGTCCGAATACAAAGGAGGTTGTATGCTACTCACCGTTGGGCGTGATTACGTCCGCGGGGCACGCCGAACTGGTGCCCGTGCATTTCTCCGCAGTGTCACACTGATCGTCCTTGCTGGGGCGGCAGACCTGCGTCGTAGGCGCAAACGCGCACTGATCCGTACAGCATGCGCTGCTGTCCGGGTCGCACACCGCGTTGTTCTTGAACTTGCAAGTCTTTGCGTCGCAGCAAGTCGAGTTGGAGTCCAAGCCGGGGTCGCAGTCCTCCCCGGACTCGACGATGCCGTTGCCGCACATCTTCAGCGTGATCAATGGCTTGCTGGCGGTAAGGGATGCGGGAGCGTTCGGGTCAATTAGGCAGGAGGCGTTCATGTTCGCGCTGGTCATGAGCGAGCCTGTTCGCGGGCGATCAGTACACATCCGTCAAGGAGCTAGGTGCAAAAACGCGTACAGATGTTGCCGATACTGCAGGGCGAGAAGTTCATTTCACCGGTTTCTGCCACGGGACTCATGATGAACTGCGAGTTGGCGTCACAGGATGCCACGCTGCTCGGACAGCAGCTGACACCGCTCGTCTTGCACCCTCCCGAGCACGAACAGCCATCTGCGCAGTCATGCTACAACAGAAAGCATACACATCAGTGGCACATCTGAGAATGTAACTGCCCTGCTTACGATGGCACCGAAGTTGTGTCCAATCTCGTGCGCGACGACCTGCCACTCGGTACGTCCAGCCGTGGAGACTGCTGTCCCGGATACGACCGACGGCGCGCTACCCGAGGCTGCTTGTTGGCACAACGTCATGAGCCAGGCGATGCCGACCTCTGAGCCAGTCGGGCACCCGCTCATCAGGTGCCACAAGCCTGCGCTGTCGTCGCCCTTGTCACCGCGCCATTGCGAAAAGATTGACAGACGGTCATTCAACGTGACGCTGTCTGAACAGGCGACGTTCCAAGGCGCCGTAGGATCGGCGGTGGTCGGGCATCTGTCAGGCCGCACATTAGCTACTGACACAGATGTTGAGAGATGTGGTGTACGAACTCGGCGTCGTGGGCCTGGATCTCGATAATTCCGAGACTGACGTTAAATGTGGACTAAGTACAGGGCGTCAGCAGCTGATCTACCGGAATGTTAAACAAAGACACACCTTGTACAACGCACTTGCTGTGTTCCAGTTGGTGATGATTTGCTGGGTTGCGTTGGATGGGGTGCCGTATTTGGCGGTGTATTCGCAGTCGGCGGCAACGCCCATGTATACGATCCGCTGCGACGTTGGACAGCCTGCCGTCTGGCCGATGGTGCCCGAGAAGCTGCACAGGTCGTCAGCATGGTATCGGCCCGGGGCCCGCGTAACAGCGCTTACTCCATGCCCATTCCGCCGCCCGCCACATCGTCTCGTTTGGTGAAGTTCGCAGAGCGCAGGAAGCCAAACGCGTCGTACCAGGGCGTGTACGCAGGAGGATCCGGCTTGCGCAAGCGCTGATCATCAGTATTGAAATCCATCTTGTCGTGGCCACACGATTCGGCAATGGGCGTAGCGAGTCCCAAGCTGCCGCCCTGCGCAGCCGTCGTGTGCTCGTGCACGGACATGACATCGGAGTCGCGCCAAATGACTAGATTGCTGTCGGGGTCGTCTTGCGATATCTGGATGTGGGGATCAAGGGTGTGTTTGGTGCGCAGGTAGTTGTCCTTCGTCACGACATGGTGCACGACCCCGTAGACCGAGAACGCGCCCTCGAACACGGGCGGTTTTGTGGCATCCCCCTGGTCATGCACAGTAATCCGCGCCCATCCGAGTTCGGTCTGGCCTGATGGACGTGGGAGCACGCCCGCAGTGTCTTCGCGCAGCCTGTCGGGGGAGGCATGTTCAGGGATCACCTCGCCCCAGTACGCCCGGACAGACTCGCGGCGGATAGGTTCGGTGCGGGAGAGGATGGACTGTCCTTCAGGGGTGGTTGTGTAGTAGTTGATGCGGGCAGCGGGGTGGATGAGGTGGTCGTTCGGGCGGAGGTGGAGGTAGAATGTCTCGTCGAACGCGGTCAGGGTCAACCGGAACGAGTCCGAGTGGCGGAGGACGGGCGAGTCCACGGGAAACGACCGCTTTCCATAGCCATACGACGAGGCCCGCCGTGGTAGGATGTCGATGGAAAGGGTGGATGGATGGGATACCCTCCTGAGTGGCCTTGCGGGCGCGCTTAGCGCTGCGAGGGATGATCGGGGTTGCTTGAGTTCGATCGGCCGGGTAGCCGTGGGTTGGACGCGACTCACCTGAGACGGAGATGAGGCTAGCGAGGAGAACGACGAGCAGCCAGCATGTTCGGTGGTGAGAATGCATAGGAAAGGATGGTAGGAGGCCTCCGTGCGCAGCGCTGCTGTGATTGCCTCCGCCGAGCGGTGATTACGAAAAGCCAAGGAGACCAGAGGAGACCTCAAGACCCAGTGCTGTCCAGCGCCAGTTCCGACCTGCGGGGGGTCCTTCCCAGAGTGAGCCCGAGAGTACTGGTATGGAAGAGAGACTGGAGAAGGGGTGAGGTGGAGGTTGTCCTGATCTGAGGCCGAGCCAGTTTCACTTCGCAACCAGACGACCGATGCGCGGGCGCCTTGCACACGCGCCTCTCTGCTTACAACCATCATCATCGTCTGGTCTCCTGCTCTGCCGCAGTCTCGGGATCGCTTGGAAATAACTCTGGGATACTCTGGCTACGTGCTGCTCCCCGGGGATGTATGATTCTATCGGGGGGAATGCGTACCTGTCGTGCGGGACTCACAAACGCTCCGGACCTTGGCAAGTGGGCACTTCGAGTTGGAGCTCACAGGAGACGACTTGGCACTTCTGTCGGCAGTACGTCAGCTTCGAGCGTTTGCGTATTCAGGATACTTCCAGAGCCTCGTCCTCTTCAAATGAAACTTACAGTAGCACCTTGCAGCCTTCAAAGCTGCGACAATGATTTGATCAGCTTTGCAGGTCCGGGCGGAGAGGACCTGACAGGTGCGATGCTCAGAATATCAAACACGCTGCGCTGTATACGTTAAATCAGATCTACGGTCCACACTCATTCGAGGTGGATTAGGACACGCACAGTTGTTGGTTAACGACTCGGCTCCACGCGGAGGCTGCAGCGGGCTGTACTGGGGTCGAAGCAGTTGCTGGCGATAAAGAAGACGGGGATCCAGCCTATCCTGTCCGTATTATATATTCCTCTTACTCTTCACACTTCATTCGTGCTCGAACAGATGTCCGCGAACTATCAATTAATCAAGCCATTTCGACTGAGCGCTTGCCGCCGGATGTGTTGAACAGGAGATTCGAATACCTCAGTACTCAGTCCCTGCGCTATCCTTAGCCATCTCTCGTATGCATGCGATTGTGGCGTGCATCGCCTCAAAGAAGTCTGACGCATCTTTAAAATCAGGCCACGGAAACCTTCCTGCCTGAACATGCGTTGGGGGCCTGTGCCTACGTCGCTCCGGCTACTTGCGTGTCGTGTGCGCGTACGAGATCATATTACATGTTTATGATTTGCGACAGACTATGCACTGAAAACAGAAGACTATATATGGCTTTCCACCTCCCCCAAGGAGCTGTAATCATCATTGCAGCCAGCCACCTGTAGCAAGGAGGTCTCGGATCTGCTGGGTATCCGGTTTCAACACCCCATTTTGCGGTGAGAACATTGCACGTTTCGTCTCCTTGTATCGGACTGGATATATCATGCCCGCTCCCTGGCAGGCAAAACCGGGTGTTGGTAAGCTCTGTATACGTTTCTAAATCGAAACGAACTCACCAATCTGGTCGAGTTCGCTCTTCGGCCCGTTCCAGATACTTCGCCACGAACCCATTCCTCGGATGGTTCTTTCACCTTGACCCATACTTTCTCTCCGTGCTGCGGTGATGTGAGAGTCATTCTTGCACGGCGTAATGATCGCATACTTACCTGAAATTCGCACCGCATAGGATCGTCCAGGTCATCTAGTAGAAGACCGTATTCGGGGCGAGAGTGAGAGGAATCAGAGTCGCTCGAGGATTCCGACTGGCTAAAGCTGAGGGTGCCATGTTTGCCATCGAGTGACACATCTGCTTCTCGGCCTCTGGAGGCTCTTGACTTCCGTGCAAGCTTGGCTGGCGACGACATACTTCGCAGGATTTACAACGGGAGAGTAACGACGGAGGATGGATGCTTTAGAGAAAGGGCCTGAGTGAAGGAAGGTGAATGGAACGTATTGAACTCCTTTTATATGTGTACAGGCCCAAGCCACAAAGCGGTGCGGCTTCCAGTCAGTTGGGCATGTTGAACAGTGAACAATAAGTCCTAAATAGTCTAACCAGCGCAGTCAAGGATGATCACTTTGTGAAGGGTAGTCACAATAGAGCAATGTGCTTCAGATCTGCATAGATACGACAGAGCTAAAATCCCAAATGATTATCTAACAATGCAACATCAACTTCTCCTACATTCCAACCGGTGATTGAGTACGAACCTTCAAAGTATGTGCCAAATGCGGAATGGCCTCGCGTGCCACGCGATCACTGGCTTCTGAGATCTGAGATCCGCAAAGAGTGCGGCTCCGATCTGTGCAAGTCTGTACACTTCGTGACTTTGTGTAGTGCCTCGACTCACTTGAGCTTCATCTCTGCTGCACCAGCGATAACTTGCATATCTATCTGATATAAAACTCTCTGCCTACACCATGGGAGTTTCTGCTGAGGACATCGCCGAGGATATCCGTGACGCTCTTCCGGGAACTGAGGAGATTGTCATCCAATACCTCTCTGGCTACTTGCTCGACTTGGACGATGCTGCCGAAGATGAGGACGTCCTACAGGTCACTCGTGACATTCTTGACTCTGCTATCGGGTCTTCTTCAAGTCAGGCGAAGAGGGGCGACCTCGATAGACTGGTGCAGCGCTTGGCCGATCTGCTGGAGGAGCCTCTAACACGGAGGGACGAGAACAACCGCGCCGGCACGGGCTCAGGCCTGGTCAGATTGGACAAAGTCATGGACCTTAGCAAGACGAACATGAGTAACACGATTGCGTTCACGGAGGGTGTGGACTTGGAGAGCATAAACAAGGGAAAGTGAGTGATCGAACCTCCGTACTTGTCCTGGGTGGTATGAACGCCCCTCGATAGAGCTTCTCGTGTCGATGTTAAGAAACTGGAGAAACAAGAGGCGAAACTCAAGGTGTGTCACCTAATTTTCGGCGTATACAGCATCTGACAATATTGCATGTAGGCCAAGATCGAGAAGCGGTCAAAACGGACTCTATACGAGGGTTCCAAAATCTTGGACCAGCACAAGAAGCAGGTGAGTCATCAGTGGAAAGCCAACATATAGTCATTTAACTCTATGTCGTCGCAGCAAACGTACGAGGAGCTGTTCATGAAAATCAATCCGCTGGATGCCGCTGCTGCATCCAAGAACAAGTCGAAAGACGTGCACCTCTCGTCGATCGACGTCAACTTCGGCTCAAATCGTATACTGTGCGTAATTCATGATACGTTCTTCTGGGGATCGATACTGAAACTGTCGCTCTTAGTTCCGGCGCATCGCTTACGCTTGCATACGGTCGCCGCTACGGTATCATTGGTCGGAATGGTGTTGGTAAATCGACGCTCCTCAGACACATCGCCATGCGTGAAGTCCCCATTCCTGCATATATCACTATTCTGTTCGTCGAACAAGAAGTAAGCTTTATTGCTTTTGGACGCGTTGTCAATCGTTCACACACACTTCTCAGATCATCGGTGACGATACACTCGCACTCGATTCCGTGCTGAAGGCCGATGTCTGGCGAGACACTCTGCTGCGCGAGGAAGCAATGCTCAACGCCAAGCTCTCCGAGCTCGACAAAGAAGGAGACGATAAGCGCTTCGAGGATGCGCGGGAGGAGGCCCAAACACGCTTGGCAGAGGTACATGCCCAGCTCGCCGAGATGGAGGCAGAAAGCGGCCCGGCACGAGCTGCTGCCCTACTGGCTGGTGCGGCAGTGCGAACGCATATGCACGTCAAACGGGTGCTAACGCATATGCAGGTCTGGGCTTCAGCGAAGAAGATCAGAAGCGACCCACCAGGTCCTTCAGTGGAGGTTGGCGAATGCGACTTGCTCTTGCAAGAGCGCTCTTCGTCAAAGTAAGACAATATAAGCTCTAAGCTCTATCCTGAAACGCTAACACGTACACATAGCCTGCGTTGCTGCTGCTTGATGAGCCTTCTAACCATAGTAAGATCGAACTATCTCGGTTCGCGTGGACGGTAATTGACAATCCGTTTAGTTGATCTCAACGCCCTTGCATGGCTGGAAGATTACCTACAAACATGGCCTGGCACACTGCTTGTCGTGTAAGTGACCCCACCACCGCGGATGTAACGTATACTGACACACGCTACTCCAGCTCTCACGACCGAGCGTTCTTGTAAGTTGGACGGCTGCTTCTGACTTGTTTCCCCATTAATCCACCTTTTCCAGGGATGCTGTCGCGACTGATATCATCCACATGCACTCCGGTCGTCTCGACTACTACAAGGGGTAAGCACGACCTTCCTGTCAAGACTCTTACGTGAGGCTAAGTTATGGTGTCCTAGTAACTTCACGCAATTCTACTCTACCAAGTCAGAACGCGACAGGAACCTGCGGAAGGAATACGACACGCAGATGGAGTACCGCAGGCATTTGCAAGCATTCATTGACCGCTGGCGGTACAACGCCAACCGAGCAGCGCAGGCACAGTCGAAGATCAAGATCCTCGAGAAGGTATGTCTATGGTACCGTACGATAGCTCTTTCGCTATAGCTCATATCCGGCTCGCAGCTTCCCGAGCTGCAGCCTCCAGAAGTCGAGGAGACGGAGACGTTCAAGTTCCCGGAAACGGAGAAGATTTCACCTCCGGTGCTGCAGTTGAACGAGGCCTCGTTCGGGTATACGCCGGACAAGATCTTGCTGAAGGACATCAATATCGACGTTGGCCTCGACTCTCGTATCGCTGTCGTCGGTCCCAACGGTGCCGGAAAGTCCACACTGTACGTACTATCATGGGCAGGTCACTTGGCCATAATTAACCAAAATCTTATTCGTCCAGCATCAAACTCCTAACAGGCGAGCTCAAGCCCATGAGCGGACATGTCAGCCAGAATGGACGGCTTCGGATGTGCGTACAACACCTGTCGATCGGTGCAATGAATTTGACCAAAAATTCGCCACTACAGCGGCTACTTCGCTCAGCACCACGTCGACAACCTGATCCCACACATGTCGCCGGTGCAGTTCCTCGCATCCAAGTTCCCTGGTAGGACGGAGCAGGAATACCGCGGACACCTGGGCAACTTCCAGATCAGCGGTATGACTGGGTATGGTCGCAGAGCATATGCGCTAGGTCAATGCTGACAAGGCTGTTCATAGTCTCCAATCGATCGGCACGCTGTCCGGAGGTCAAAAGTCGCGCGTCGCCTTCGCAGTGCTCTCCTTGCAGCGGCCCCACGTCTTGCTGCTCGACGAGGTCTGTTGCGGTCTTTACGGGTAGTGCTGTGCTATGCTGACGAATCATGCAGCCGACTAACCACCTCGATATCGAGGGTTTGGACGCGCTCATGACGGCGTTGAGCTCATGGAACGGCGGTGTCATTCTCATTTCTCACGACGAGCGCTTCATCACGAAGGTTGCGAACGAGGTCGGTTACAGGCTCCTATATCGTTTCATGAATTATGCTAACGACAGCGTTAGCTTTGGGTGTGCTCGGACGGTACGGTGTCGAAGTTCAAGGGCGATGTACAAGCATACAAGGTGGGTGGTTATTATGTTTTCGGCGTAGTGATCAGTGCTCACGACGTAAACAGAGTCTCATCGTCAGCAACATCAAGGCAAAGCCTTGAGCGTCGTTGCACTGGGTGTGGCGCGCGTTGTACGCTTATATCTGTTGTACCTCTATGTGATACTCCCCCTCTGGCGAGCTGCTTGTGACAGGATGCTGGTGATCGTGCGATGTTGATTACTTAAGTGCAACGACGCGAGGCGTGCTCACCTAGTAAAGCGTGCTGGAAGGTCGACACGCAATTAGGCAGGTACTTCTGCATCCGTTAGAACTAGCCCCACCCGATGTCCATTGGACACTCATTCAACAAGGAGCCATACATGGTATCCTAACCCTACACCCTGGCTGCACAATGCAGCATCATAATCTG
This sequence comes from Trametes pubescens, assembly GCA_001895945.1. Classification (NCBI taxonomy): domain Eukaryota; kingdom Fungi; phylum Basidiomycota; class Agaricomycetes; order Polyporales; family Polyporaceae; genus Trametes; species Trametes pubescens. The sequence continues at coordinate 71,180 of MNAD01001502.1, forward strand.
GTGAGTGTATGGCAGTTCAGACGGGAGGTATCAACATGCTTATACAAATATTACGCTAGATAGTAGCGGGTCGATCCTGATCCAACCGCGGACCCCATATGAAGCATCGTCTTGTCAGCTTTCCACCCGCACACCAGCGGCGCTGCTGCCTGTGGTGACCGCCCGAGATGAGTGCCTTCGCCCGCCGAGGTGGTGTTGATTCCCAGCACGTGGTAACTCAGAAAACAGTGGCACCCCCTTTGACAATGACAATCGGGTTGTGCAGGTCGCTCACTCATAAACGCGCGGTTCAGGCGCCTCTGTTCATCCAACTCTCCTTTAGCCACCGCGGTTCGAGGCGGGGTTATAAGACTCCCAACCTCCGATCAACTGACCGTATATCGTACCCACACACATTCTACTTACCCTCGGGTTCACAGGGCGTTCATCACACCTTCGTCTTTTAAATCGAGAAACCCGCCCTTTGTACGACCATGGAATCCCGACCCCGTATCACCTTTCCGATGTCTTGCGAGCCTCGCGGCAGCCTCTCATGCCTCGACGCCAACACTCGCACTCCCAAGTATAAACACGAAGACGTCTTTTCCACGTCCTCGATTTATGCCCCACCTGCGGACATCAAACCAGACAACTACCATTTGCGCTTGCAGGAGCAACTCGCCCCGCTTAAGGCGTCCTCATTCAGCAATGCTCCGCTCAAGGCCGAACCAACTGAAGCGATCATCCCAGAGGAACGTCCCCGTTTCACAGTCAGTTGCGCCTATGCATGTGTCGTGGCTCTCGGCTCACGCCTATCTGTCCCCTTCCAGAGCGGTGACCGGGTAATTGTACGTGTCACGACGAATGATGAAGGACGCTGGGTACATGGGGTCGTTGTGGACCTCTCCTGGTTCCGCGCACGGCCAACGGTCTGTACGATCCTCTTCTCGATCAGATGTGGTCTTCTCATCTTGCCCTGTAGGCGGACGGGGGCGTCGCATACCCTGTCAAATATCGAGACGGGGCTACCGTCGTCAGGCGGTTCGACCCCGACAAGGGGGAGATGTTCCGCGACCCCTTCTCCATGGACTTGTAATAGCCTTCGTTGAGGGCGCATTTAGTGTACCATAACAGCTATCTCTCACCATTGTATTCCTTGTATTCCTTATCTTTCCTCTTTTCTCTCTGTCCTTTGTGACGAAATACTGCTTGCGAACGAGCCGTCAAGCTATCGGGCGACTTCTGCTTTACTTATAGTTTATGTGCAAAATACTTATAGATCGTCGAGATGCATCCAAATGATTTGACTCTACGAAACCCAAGCACACTCAGTGAGGAGAAGGGCCTAAACTTCATGACAGACAGATGCAGTAGCAGTAGGATTATTATACAGTGACGAGATCTCCGGAGATTACAATCAAGCAGTTCGAGGAGGAAAGGTATTCGTAAATTCGCGAATCCATACTTTCAAAGCAAAAGACTGGAAGGAGCTACATCGCCGATACGCTGAACTCATTCTTGGATAAACTATGCCAATAACATCATCAGCCCTCACGGGGACGTCCGTGCGAGAGAAAGAGAACATACCTGTTGCGCTTCGCTCTCCGAGATAGCGGACTTGCCTCCGGCCTTGGTAGCTTCAGATTCGCTAATGTAGCTGAGAGGCCGCCCGATGCCGCGGACTTTGTCCCAGAAGACCTTGTTCCCCGGCTTGGACTTCAGGCAGGTGTCTTTCAGTTCGCGAATGAACCTGGAAGGATCGTTGGTAAGCATCCAGCGAAGCCTATCAGTTCGAAATAGGCCTACGTATTCCAGGCGTCGATCTCATCCTCCTATACAGAGCGGACATGAGTTGAATGAGACACAACTTTCGAACAGCCACGCGCACCTCCAACGAAACCTTCCGCAGTTCATGCATGCACTCAAGCATCTCATCGAACCGCTTCGACGCGAATGGCCGCACGACGACCTCCTTGACGATATACGCCAGATCCTCCACCGCCTTCGTCACCACATCCCCTCGCTCAATGTTCTTCCTAAAGTCAGCCAGCGGGTACGTATACCCGACAATGCGTCCCTTCGGCCTGTTCCTGTCAACTCGCGGGTCCGGAGACAGCGAGCGCGCGGGTGTCGGCAACGGCGCCGCTCGCTCTGGACGGCGCGCCGCAGTGTCGAGGAGCAGCTCGTCGTCTTCGTCCTCGTCGTCTTCTATTTCCGTCACGCTGTCCGAGTCGTTTCCAGCCGGTTTCTTCTGCTGCTGCGTGCGGGACGGGCTCGCCTGCTGCGTCTGCGTCTGCGCAAAGGAGCGGGACTGCGTGGCACGCTGCGCCTGTGTCTGGGACGGGCCGGCTTGGCGGTCGAGGAGCAGCATCTCCTCGTCCTCATCGGGCGCGCGGACGTGCTCGTCCTTGCGCACTCGCGCGACTTTCTTCGGGACTGCGTGCATCTCGCGTGAGTGGGGTTGTGCATTATGGATGGGGATGGGGGTTTACCTTCGCGGACGTTGAACGTGCTCTTGCACTCCTCGATGGCCTCGCGTGCGCGCTTGAGCACACGGCGTGGTGGTTCGAAGTACTTAAGCAGCTCTTCATGTGGAGGCGGGAGTGGATGCGTGTTGAGGTCCTTCACGATGGCCGCGTGGAACTGCGCCTGCTTCATGCGGTGGATCGCGGGGTTGTACGAGAGGGTCGTGTCGAACCATGGTAGGCGGTTCCTACAAAGCGATCGAGTGAGTTCGGCGGATCCTAGGGGACAAGTGATGAACGCACCCGTCCTCGTCTTTCTCGCCGGCATCCATGAGGTCCATGGCATCGACGAACTTCTCCATAGTGTCCATCTGTTCGTTCGTTGGGAGGTAGGGGTGCTCTTTGACGACCTCCCCTTTCTTCGTGACGAGGTTCTCGAGCGAGGCGAACGTGAAGTTGCGGATATCGTCCGCAAACGGCATCTGCGCGGAGACGCATAAGACACAGATATCATCGGCGATTCGCACACCTACTGACCTGAACCCAGAGGAAACAGTCGATCTCCTCGAACACCGTCGGCCACAGGACACCCATCTTCGGCTCTCCCTTCTCCGTCTTGACCCAGCGCGTGATGGCCACCACCTGTGTCTCGTTCATCGCGTGGACGATGCTGGACAGCGCAACCTGCTGCATCGGACTCGCGGGGTCCGCCCAGACATAGTACACCTCGCCCATCGCCATCTCGCGCCGGAAGCGCTCCTGCGGGAAGAACCCGCAGATGTCCATGCCGGCCCGCACAGGGAACTTGGGGAAGCCCTCCTCGGGCGCGGGTGCGAATGACGCGCCGTACTTGTATCCACGCACGAGCTCTTCCTTTTGGACCTTGATGAGGCGCTTGTCGCGCTCTGCCTGGGCTTCTGCGTCGTCTGCGTCGCCGTCAGCGCTCCCTTCACGCTTGGTGGACCCTGGCTTCTCTTCTTCGAGGTAGTACTCGCTGCGCATGTGCAGTTGGGCGAAATGAGACTCCTCTTCCTCGCCGTCCTCGTCCATCCGGTCTTTTGCCGCAGCCTTTTCTTCGTCGGTCTGCTTCCGGCGCGCGAACTTCTTGAAGCTTTTTGGCCTGGAGAGGGCGGTGCACTTGCTCGTCTTCACCATGAGCTCGAGGGCCTCATGGGGACGCACGTCGGTGTCGCCGATGCGGAGGACGTTGCCCGTCATGGTCGATCGGACTTCCTTCACGTCGGGGCGGGAGACTTCGGTGAGCACGTAGTCGCAATTTCCTACTACACCCGATTCAAGATGCTCAGTGAATTGGCGATAGAATTCTTCGTTAGCGCGCTAAGAACAGGTGAGAACGAATATCTGCGAGGTCAGATGTAGTATCCAACCTTCATCTTGCTCTTGTCTTCCTGCTGAAAGTCGTCATCGTCGAAGTCAACACCACTACATCTACGTCAGTATAACGACCGGGAAGATGATGTTTGAACTTACACTACGGTGAACTGAATATTCAAGGCGTTCATCTTGTTGGCAGTCGCCTCCCAGTCCTCGACTTCTATCGGGTTCTCGCCGTCTGTGAGGATGCATATCTTGCGCGTCCATGTCTTCTTGGTGGCCAACTCCCGGTCCTGGGTCTCGATTGCGACAATGAGAGCGTCAATGGCTGTGGCGGAAGATCAGATGAGCGCATGTCTCGTCGGAATTTTACACGTACGGTCCCCCGAAACGGTCGATGGCTCGAGGGCTTGTAGTTTGGCAAGCGTGGCGGCGTTCGGGTGTGCGATGGGAATGTAGTCCGACACGTGTTCGTAGCCTCCATTCTCCTCGTTGATGATGTTTTTTGTCTCTGAAGAGGATGTCGGCTGTGAACATGAGCCTGCTAAAAAGTTTCTATACCTTCGCTGCCAAAGAGGATGACGCCACACTTGTCCGTCTTACGGCCGTTGAATATCTGAGAGGAAGTGAGCGGTCTTTTAGAGCTTGAAAGAGAGGTAATTAAGCTCACCATTTCTTGGATTTTCAACATCACATATTGGAGAGACCATTCGAGGTTTGTCATCTCTATGGTCTCTGAATCTTTGCCATCCGCTCCCGAGACGCTGACTTGTCGCGTCTTTCCCATAGAGGGAGAGATGTCGACAAGGAACATCGTCACCGTATACTGTTTCGAGAATGATCAATATCCTATCGTTGAAAGACAGCCTAGACGTACACCTGCTCGCTCTGCTGGCATGGTGTATGTAGTTTGTCGTGAAGGTCGCGGTCGTGGAAAGAGGCGCGAACGAGGCGCGGCGCGTGAGTCGGGCTGCGCCACCGTCGCCTCGAGCGCGCGACGCGTCGCACCACGTGATGCGATGTTGTGTCGGCGCTTGGTGTGCTTTGTCAGCAAGGCGATGCGGGGACAGCGACGAGTTTTGGGCGACTCGGTCTGAGCGAGTCCGTCGTGTCCCACTCGAGCACGAGATCTGCGCGTCGCGCTCCCTCTCTCGCGTCGTCCCCGCCGTCTCCGGAATGGCTGCCCCGAACCTCGCCCCCAATCCACAACAACAGTCGTCCCTCCCCCAGTTCTCCAACAGCCCCGCCCAACTCCAACAACCACCCTCCAACCCGAGGGAGCGCATACAATATCTTGTCCAGGTCCGTCTCAGCCACTTCTGCTCCCCCGATGCTTGGCTCACCTCATTTTGCCCCGCCACAATCAGCGTGCGAACGCTCTTCGCAGCAATGGCTACACGCCGCAGAACAACGAGGAGCTGCAGAGGATCTATGGGTGGATCAACAGTATCCAGCACCAGCTCAGTGAGTACTTGCTACATGCTCAATTCTTCCTCATCCTCTCTTTCTTTCGGTCTCTCTCTGGATCTATCATTTTCGCGTATATTGGCCTGTGGCGACTTCGTCTACTTGCTCGACTCTCCTCTTTCAAGCACGAGCCCCATCCATGGCCTCCGACCTAGCTCTCTGATCCGCATTACCCTTGCATCTTACATCTTGCATGCTTGTCATGTCCATTGGCATCCTTCGAGATTGCTCTTGCGCAAGGCAAATATGCTTGGTTTGCCCCCTTCACTTCTCCAATCATCAAGTCGAGGGTTCCTCGGCCTATGATTCGACCTGTGTTCAGTGCCGTAAAAGACCGCTATCTGTGTTGTTCGAAGGAGTCGCAGCTGTCGGGGCACGTCGAACCTCGCGACTCTACGGCAATGGGTGTCCTTACAATTTATTGCAGCCATGTACGCGTCTCGGACTTCGTGTTACGGGTAATGTCCTTGCAGTTCCGTCAGTGAAGGCGAGCTCGTTACAAGGTGGCAGCTTGCGCCCCTCCTTCCTCCCCACACTGTTTGTGTTCTCGAAGGGCCTGTGAGTTGTTGCGCAAGATGTCTATATCGCGCATGCTCGCCTGATCCTCCAACATCCTTCATACGAGGTTGTTTTTGGATGGTGCAAGTATGCATGCCCCTAGGTTCGCTTTCCAAACACAGTTATGGCTTGTTATGTAACGTTCCCTAAACCCGCATGTCGAAGAACACCTGTGCGATGAGATGCTCCCGAAGCCCATGGGGGATAACGGGCATCGTTCATATGATTGACCAACTGGGTTTGTGCGAGTTATCGCTTGTGCTAGCATCTGGTCGCTCGTACAATCTTTCCCCCCGCCCTGATCTCGTCTAAGAGTACGTACTGACGTTGGACGTCAACAGAGCAAGAGCAGTCTGCCAAGGAACACCCGCACCAGGCTCTCAACGGCCAGGCGTCAGCAGCGGCCATGACGAACGGCGCTGCCGTGGCGAACGGCAACCCTCTCACCTCTGGACCTGTCCCTCAACAACCCTATCCCGCAGCCCCTCAAACCCCCGTATCCTTCACCTCCGACCAAATCAACGCTCTCCGCGCCCAAATTCACGCCTTCAAACTCATCTCCCGCGGCTTGCCGGTGCCGGAGTCTATCCAGCAGGCCATCCGCGTCCCCAATCAGGCCGTCCCCGACCTGCAGACTCTTCTCCATGGCGCGGACGTGAACGCCCGCGTGATCGACAGCGCCGTGAAGATCCACAAGAGCGCGAGCGGCACGCCAGTGAACGGTGTGGAGCACATTGTGTCTGTCGGCGCAACCACCGAGATCATCAAGGACGAGGAGGTCGAAATCACGACCGACCCCGACAAGCTGCCGAAAGGCCCGTTCATGGAGGACGACGTCAACTCCGGCATCTACCCGTACAACGCGTACTTGCACCCATTCACGCACCTGAAGCGCGACCCGAAGGTCAGCCCGTCGATGTGGGCGACGCGCATGCAGCGTCTGCTCGTCCCGTCCGTCATGCCTATCGGACTCGACCCGCACCAACTCATCGAGGAACGGAATCACTATATCGACGCGCGCATCGACGAGCGGATCCGCGAACTCGAGGCGCTGCCCGCCATGATGGGCGACGGCGGCCTGGAGAACCCCCTGGATGAGGGAGAGAAGGAGGAGCGACGTTCGCTCGAGCAACTCATTCATCCACCAGCGAATACGCACGGGAAGATCCGCGCTCTCATCGAGCTCAAGTCTCTCCGGGTGCTCGACAAGCAGCGTCAGCTACGCGCGTCGGTGACGGAGCGACTCATGCACGGCTCGCTGTTGCCGCTGAACAGGATGGACTTCCGACGAGTGAGGAAGCCGGCCGTGCGCGACGCACGTATCACTGAGCAGATGGAGCGGAAACAGCGCGTCGAGCGGGAACGGCGCGCGAAGCAGAAGCACGTCGAGCAACTCGGAATCATCTGCGCGCATGGCAAGGAGGTCATCGCGGCCAACCGCGAGGTGCAGGCGCGGATTTTGCGTCTCAGCAAGGCCGTCCTGTCTTTCCACTTGCATACGGAGAAGGAGGAGCAGAAGCGTATTGAGCGTCTCGCGAAGGAGCGTCTCAAGGCGCTGAAGAACGACGACGAAGAGGCGTACATGAAGCTCATCGATACGGCGAAGGATACGCGTATCACGCACCTGCTCAAGCAGACGGACTCCTACCTGGACTCACTTGCGCAAGCCGTCGTCGAACAACAGCGCGCCGATGGCTTCGATAGCGTGGAGGCGTTCGAGACCGAAGAAGGCCCCGTCAGCGAGGAGACGTTTGGCGCGAAGTCGTTTGGTCAGGAGGAAGACAAGAGCAAGCTCGACTACTACGCGGTCGCGCACAGGATCAAGGAGAAGATTACGCACCAGCCGAGTATCCTCGTCGGCGGTACGCTCAAGGACTACCAGATCAAGGGTCTACAGTGGATGGTCAGTTTGTACAACAACAAGCTTAACGGTATTCTCGCCGACGAGATGGTAGGCATATGGCTGCGTTTCGATGTTACCTTACTCACACCGTGCTATAGGGTCTCGGAAAGACTATCCAAACTATCTCGCTCATTACCTTCCTGATCGAGTCGAAGAGGCAGCGTGGCCCATACCTCGTCATAGTGCCGCTCTCGACGATGACGAACTGGTCTGGCGAGTTCGCCAAGTGGGCGCCCAACGTCTCGATGATCGCCTACAAAGGCAACCCGACACAGCGAAAGACGCTTCAGACCGACTTGCGGACGACGAACTTCCAGGTAGTCCTGACTACGTACGAGTACATCATCAAGGACCGCAATCACCTGAGCAGGCTGAAGTGGCTCTACATCATCATTGGTGCGTTCGGACGTTTCAGTGCACGGGTAGGCTGACTGACGGCGAGCACAGATGAGGGTCACCGCATGAAGAACACCCAGAGTAAACTCGTGCAAACACTCACGCAGTACTACCACTCGCGCTTCCGTCTGATTTTGACCGGAACGCCGCTACAGAACAACCTCCCCGAGCTGTGGGCGCTGCTGAACTTCGCGTTGCCGAAGGTGTTCAACTCCGTCAAGTCGTTCGACGAGTGGTTCAACACGCCGTTTGCGAACTCGGGTACCGGCGACAAGATCGAGCTCAACGAGGAAGAGGCGCTGCTCATCATCCGTCGTCTGCACAAGGTGCTCCGTCCCTTCCTGCTCCGTCGTCTCAAGCGCGACGTGGAGTCGGAGCTGCCGGACAAGGTGGAGAAGGTGATCAAGGTCCGCATGAGCGCGCTGCAGGCGCAGCTCTACAAGCAGATGAAGAAGTACAAGATGATTGCCGACGGAAAGGACACGAAGGGGTCAGTAAAACACCTAGTTCTCTAGTGAACATTTGTGCTAACGCAGCGCCTTTTAGCAAAAACGGCGGTGTGAAGGGTCTGAGCAACGAGCTCATGCAGCTCCGGAAGATCTGCCAGCACCCCTTCTTATTCGAGAGCGTCGA
>MNAD01001503.1:0-13225 GCA_001895945.1 Trametes pubescens
GCTTACGGCGCTGGGCTAGTGGATGTGCGATGCCCGTAACGACCTCGTACTGGGTCGTTACAGTAAACGACCGAAAACTCACATGCACGATCTGCCGCCACCGGAAAACGTCATCCTAGATTATGCTCCATGTCAGCGCAACTCTTATCAATTCTTGGGAGTGACGCACAGGTTTGAGTACACGCCCGGGACACGAGCCTCGTCGAGCGCTTTGGGCAGCTCGCCCAGCCAGCGCTCGGGCTTGAATTTGTACGCGTCGTCGCCCCAGACAGCCTTGTTCGTGTTACACCCCCAAAGATGGGCCAGGATCATGGTGTCCTTTGGCACCGGCACCTCGGTCATGAGAGAACCATCACGGGCCCGGACCGGCTCGAACAGAGGTATGGTGATATCCTTCGTCGCTCTGGAAGACCAAGGGCACGGTGGTAGTCAGATAAGCAACGGGGAACACAACGCAGATGCAAAAACGAGGCTTACCTGCGAACTACGAACTCTGCGGGTGGGTAGAGGCGCATCGTCTCACGGCATACGGCCTCGAGGTACGGGAGTTTGACGAGGTCATTGTACGCGAGGTTGTCGTCTGCCCGCACCTCAATGATTTCAGCGCGGAGCCGTTCCTGGATGTCGGGCTTCTGGGACAGCACATGCAGGATACGGGAAAGAGCGTTGGCGGTCGTGTCCATTCCGCCAAGGAGCATGGTGCTATAGAGCGAGTAAGGCCTATGAGGATCAGCTAAGCTCTGGGTAGTACTCACGACATCTGCGCGACGATCTCTTGATCAGTATGCCTCTCTGCCTCCGATGTGGCCATGTTTGCTTTCACTGCAAGACGCTGTTTTGGTATGTGATCGCCACAAATGGCAAATGAAATGAAGCGCACTCACATAGGAGACTCATGATGTCCTTCCCCGCCCCGACCTGTCTCACCAGTACATTGTCGCCCTTCAGTAGCGCACTCTTCCTATCGTTGATGATCTCGAGCGAGCATTGCGTCATCGTATCCGAGACTTCCAACATGCGCTTGATGTCACGGTCCGGCACCAGACGAAGGAGCTTGTTCATCAGCCAGTCCGGAAAGATGTAGGACAACGTGGGGAGGAGAACCGTCAGGAACGGGACACATCCCAGCAGGGGACTTCGTCGGGGAGGTAAAGTTAGCATTCACAACGACGGGCGGATGCCGAAATACGCACAAGAACATCTTGAGCGCCTCCCCAAAAGTGTCGGTCGAGTTGTCGGTGAAATCGTCGAAGGAGTACCCGAGGCCCGCTTGCCCGAGCATCTCCAGGGTCGCACGTGCCATCCATCCATTGACATCGATCACGCTGCCATCCTTGTTAACGCGGGTTTCAATCGCCTTCTGAAGCTGAAAACAGACGAGTCAAAAATCATCTTTAAACTGGTCCAGCAGGGCACGCGAACCTTATAAGTGATGCCATAGAAGATGTGTGTCATGTCGCGAAGGTGTCCGACGGAAAACACGGGGGTGAGCAGCTTGCGCTGCTTTCTGTGCTGGTGACCGTCTGTCGCCATCAACCCCGGGCCGATGAGCACCTGTGTGTCTCTGGTTCATTATAGAGTGAGTGTTGTGTATCGTAGAAGACGATGTGAGATGAAAACTTACGTCGCCGGCTCTATCTTCTTGGGGAAGTGCTCTGCGTCCTTGATGAGAATGCTATGCAGTGCCTTGGGATCTGCGATGTGGAGAACGCGCTGCTATAGAGGAGCTGGTATCGGAGTGTATGTCGATACAAAAACGAAACTCACCCCAAGGAGCCCATGAAGCTTCGTAACAGGCCCATATGTATTGATGATTCCCTCCCACTGCCTCCAGCTCTGTCGATGGCTGATATCGGGCATATTTCCTGACATGTGCGAATGAGTAGGCAAGACTTTCAAGTAGCGCGAAGCACTTACCGAACAATAATGAGGTCGGCGGAGGCCCAGGGAGGTTGTCCAAAGGGGACTTGGTCAGATACCTCTTGAATATCAACCATAGAGAGAACGCAGAAGCAGCGAGCACGACGGGGACGTAGAGTGTCGCGTCCATAGCTTATGACAGCGCACCGAAGAGAAGCAGCGGATGTTCTGAACAGAGTGCTTGTCTGCAAGCTCGGCGAATTCGACTGTCAGTGACCGCAGCGTTATATAGTACGCAGACCGCCAGGAATGAGCGTCTTTCGAACCTAGCCAATCGTGTACTCAGTCTGTAAGCATACCGGTTATTGGTGTTAGATGGTGACATTGCCGGTATTTGACCGTGAGCCGAGGTCCTCACAGTCTGTATGACCAAACTGGCACACCCTTCCACCGCCTGTAGCAGTAATCAAGTAACGTTTATGACAGTGCAGTGACCCGGAAACAGGCATCCCTGGGTAAAACTGGGTGAGAAGATGATAGTTCAATTGAGATCTAACCGATACTATGATGAACAGATTACGCACCACGATGTCAACAAAGGCGAGTATTGTTCGCTAGGAGTAAACTGACGGCCGATGCGGTCGGATAACTGCGGAAGAAGCCTGTAGATCCCGAGCCCGACGGTCTCGTACAGGCTGTACCATGTCATGTGCGTGTATAGGAGCAGCAGATGTTCCGCCCTCATAAGCAATAACGGTCTTGTGAGCTTTGCGGCCTGTTACCTAAAATGAAAGCTAGCGATGCTTCAATTGCTGCTGCATACATACGAAAAGATATACACGCACACGTGTTCTACTGCGCTGTGCTTGTTCCGCAGATGCGAACAGGTGAAGCTGCAGAGGGTGAGCTGATCAGCCAAATTTGTGGCTCCAACCCGACACTATGTAGACTATACACCAGCTTTTACATCTTCGACGCCTAATAGGGCGCCAGGAGATGTACACTTTGGAACTCGGTGGCTAATCTCCATTTTAGGCAATGTCCATGACGCCCGCGGCCAGCAACACTGTCCCCACGTTGCCCGGACCCTGCGTGACGTCATCGCTGACGGCGCCGACGCCCCGCCCCCTGGGCGCTATCCCGCCCGCCCTGTCCCAATCCGGTAGGCAGTACCAGGACGCCCTCCCCCGGCGGGCCATAACTCCCCTCCCCCTCCACCGATCAATCTCGTTGTTTTTGCGTTATGTGCGCGTTATATGGGGCTACGTAACGCGCCTTTTTCGATGCAAATACGTTCAATACTGACATATATATTTATGTTTTACTGTTGCAGTGACCATTCGGAATAGTACCTCGACTGTAGTACAGTGTATGTGCATGTAGAGCGTGCAGAGATAATCCCTTTCAATACTATTATCTCATAGCTACTGAATGCGCTTTGTTTGATGTGGTTTGAACCAGTAGACACAATGGGGTACCCTGTCCTCCCCATGATGTACATGCCTCTGATGCTGGCTCTCCCCAGCTGCTATGTATGCAGGTACTATACAGCGTTATGGTGGGCTCTCAGCTATAGTGCAAGTCACAAGATACAAGGTTCAGTCAAAGCGGAGAGAGTTATCAGTACAAACATGTCCACACCACTGGGAGGACAAGGTACAGCATCGCTTCCATTGGTCCAAAATGCGCGCAAAAATGCTCCTTATATAGGTATATGCTATAGATATATAGGGGAATAGTGTATGGACGTTATACATGCACATACACTGCACTACAGTCAAGATACTATTCCACATGGCACCTGCAATAGTAAAACGTGGATATATATGTCGATAGTCAGCGGATTAGCATCATAAACAGTGCGTTGCATAGCCCCATATAACGCGCACATAACGCAAAAACAACGAGATTGATCGGTGGAGGGGGAGGGGAGTTATGGCCCGCCGGGGGAGGGCGTCCTGGTACTGCCTACCGGATTGGGACAGGGCGGGCGGGATAGCGCCCAGGGGGCGGGGCGTCGGCGCCGTCAGCGATGACGTCACGCAGGGTCCGGGCAACGCGGGGACAGTGTTGCTGGCCGCGGGCGTCATGGACATTGCCTAAAATGGAGATTAGCCGCCGAGTTCCAAAGTGTACATCTCCTGGCGCCCTATTAGGCGTCGAAGATGTAAAAGCTGGTGTATACGGCTCACGCTATCACACCTCATGAACGCGAATGCCCAGCAAGGCGCGCGTTATGGTGACTGGCGTGCTTTGGTTCACACATGCGGACCACTAACAAGCATGCGCGTCTGTCAGTGATGGTGGTTTTGTTTGCCATGCAAGCTCGCGAGTGGTGGTGGCCTCGCATACCAAATCAGCGGCATAGATTAGCATTCGCTCAATCTTTGGGCGCAATGATTTATTAGTGTAAGCGATGTATAATGCGCCTTTGTATGGTCGGGAACATACCGTATGAGAGCTACACGAGAGATTTTGACTCTTGTTGGAGGACAACTTGTAAAGTACTTTGTAAGTAGCGCCAGGACTCGGATGCACGGAGTTCGACTGATCAACAGACCTGGTCCACACAAGGACGGCGCACGGTCGTCGGCGTTGTCGTCGACGTGCGAGCTTGTCGTCAGAATCTGCGTTTGCCGTGACATCCTACACCAAATTTGTGCTCGTCGTCGGGGTCAACGGTGGGTGCGCAAGCGGCATGCCGGTGCACGGTAGGCTGGCGTGCGCGAACAGGACCCCTGCCTATGCCCTACTACACACCCAATCCCGAAAGATACCCCGGGGACGTCTGCTGATGTTGTCCGCGCGAAGTGATGAATTCGTCCGTGAGACGTCCTCTGAGGTGTCCTGAGGACGCGAGATTGATCCAAAATGTCCGCGGACATTCGCCCCAGCGCTGGTGCTCGTAAGGCTCGGACAAGGTGTTATCGGGTATTCGAAGTTTCTGAGGTTAAGGGATAAGTGCTGGGGTAGTCCAAATCGGGACGGTAGCTGCTAGGCCACGGCGGCGGCAGCGGCGGGAGCCCTCAGCTGGATCACAGCCACTAGAGATAGACATACTAGGAAGAAATGATATTGAAGATGCACAGAGACATGGTACTACTGTGTGTTACGAGGAGCCGTGGAAACCATACTCGCGCCGCCGCGCGCCGCCTCGAAAATGGATGTCTGCAGCGATGTACCCGATCGCGCGATCTCCCCTGTGGACGGTCCATACAAATTGACATCGTTCGTCAGCTGCTCGTCGAGAAACCTAGATACCATGTCAGTAACAGGACAAATTGTATACATTTGCTTCACCTACTTCGCGCGTGCTGCATCGCCTTCATGCTGCTTATAGTCAGCCTTCAATCGGACGTCGAGGACATCCCACGCATCCCTCCGACTGCTGACGGAAACACCGTTCAATCCGGCGGGCTGACAGGCTACATCTTTCGCCACAAGTTTGCGCTGAAGATATCAAAGTAAGTATATGACCGATATTCCGCACTTGTAAGTGCAGCTCGATCACCTCGGAACGCACCAAGTATGCCATGCTTGCCAGGACGTCTTTGGTAATCTCCACGTTGGCGGCGCACGGTTGTACGAGCTTCTTCGTGAGCTCAAAGATAGCATCCGTTGGCGACGACGTCAGGGAGGTGTGAATCTAAATGTGTCGAAGATCAGTATTAATGATTCATGACCCCGGCTACAACGCACACACCGTTGTCTTCATTTCTGAGCGCACATGGGAAGCATATCTGCTGATCTTCGAGTCTACGAGACCCTTGCGTTCCGAGTTGTTTTCGATGTCCTTCGGGAGCATGCTCTCCTTGAGGAGGAGTTTCTAAAGAAAGTCACCGCATACAGTGAGAAACATGAATCCATCCGCAGTCTTCTCAAACATGGGCATGATGTACTCACAAAGATGAGCCGCACAAACTCATTCTTCCACGAGAAGGGAAGCGGTGCAATGAGCGCAATTCGCACCAATGTATGCATACGATTCTGTAGAGCAACCATGAATATATACAGGTTATCCTGATGCAGCTGGACGCCGAAAAGTGTAGCTAACTCACCTGCACCTTTTCGGGCATGACCCACACCTTGTTCTGTTGCTCACGAAGCTTGTGGATGAGGTTGATGCCTGTCTGCACTTGAGCGTAGAGGACGACACGTGCAGAGTGGGGGGTCATCTGAAAGAATAATGAGCACACGAGCAAACATCTTCGACATCAGACCCACCGAGGCGAGCTCGACAGCGCTGTCCGCCTGTTCATTACGTAACCCGTGGACTTCAGCCAGACGGCGATACTTGTTGAGGTCAACGAAAGGCTCCAAATCCCCCGCCTGGCTTGCAAAGCTTGCCTAAAATGCAACACAGCGGTGAGCAACCCATCAGCGGCGTGTGATGTTACGCACCGAGGACGTGTCAAACGATGAGTTTGCAGTGAGAACATTCCTATCAACTCCGCTGGCGAAGTCTTCCTGGGGCGCCAAAAATGGGAGGAACTGCGGTATCAGTCCCCCTTGAGGAGGCGTTGGAGTAGCAGGAGTTTCTGACGGAGTGGACGCGAGGAATTGGGTAAATGAGAGGGAAGAAACAGGAGTGCTGGTGTGGGCTGGCATCGGGATCGCCAGTGTCTGTGGGGTGCTTGACATTGCGAGCGAGCTTTGGACGCAACAACGAGAGTGAAACAGGGTGTCGACGTGTGTGCTGGCAGGTGTTCGGTCTCGGCAAACTGCGACAAACACAGTGAGACGTTCGATCGTGCTCACCGCGTCAAGCGCCCATACTTACTGAACGTGCGCTTTCTGAGGACGTGGCAAGCGGCTCCTACACAGAAGTGAGCTTCAATTACAGAGCGGATGATAAGTCTGGTACTGACGTGTACTTGGATCTTCAAAGCCAGATCAATTTATGGTTGGCGATACTTCTCCCAAGAGCCACGGTCGAAACGGCATGGGCTGGCTCGGGACAAAAGATGATGTCCTATGCCAGCCATCAGGTGCGCGAGGTCGGTCTCCCGCAAGAACAAGATTCTAATCTGAGAACTACATAGGATTTCGAATCTCACAGTCAGCAAAGGAAGGCGTCAAAGAGAAGAAAACGCCGTACATGAAACCGGCACCGATTGCTATAAGTGCCACACCCATGCGTGCCGGAGAAGAGAAGCCATGGCCACCTGTACGTAGTCAGCGGAAACACCAGGAGGCTCGTGCCCAGAAAGAACTCACAGGCAGGCTAACGTCTTCGCACTCGCTGACGTGAAATAAATATCTAATGTTTGCTCGTACTGGCAGATGCAAAGGTCGTGAGTTTGGGATCAGACGAAGACTTGGACGAGATACCACATACCCGGATTCTACGTCAGCTCGATCGCATATTCGAGGGTCGCCTCAGTGAGACAGCCACTACAACAGCAGGGTCGTCAGTTGCGAATTCGCCATCGGAAACACTCACCACGGCTGCAGTTGCCACTAGGCCGAACCCGACGCGGATCTTGCTTGACAAAGTCAAGGAGCTTTGCGAACGCATTGCGTGGCTAGAGGAACGCGACCGCCAGAGGGTCAAGGAGTTGGCGATGATGCGGGAGCGCGTGGACAAGCTAGCCTGCCAGTGTGATGTTTGGGATGAAGCAGGCAGACGGCTTGATGACATAGAGAAGGAGATGAGGCATCTCGATGGAGACATAGACACTTCACTCGTCGGCGAGCAGACACAGCAGGAATTGTACAATATGTACATGGACGCGAAGTAGTCACTATGCTAGAGAAAGAACAAGTGTTTCGCCCACAGCGGCCGCAGCTGGCCATGAGGCTGCATCGTGCTTCTCCCGCTTCTCCCAGGCTCAGACGCCAAGCGCTGGGCTCGTTCACCACCTCCAACTCTGTGCCCGACCAGGCCGTACCTCTGCGCCGCTATGTTGTTCTCTTATTCTCCTGCTTTTTGGTTTCATCAGACTGGCTTTGCATAGATCCTGCACTGTACCTACTTTTCTACATGCTCGCAAGGACACGCGCGCGCTTGCTCATGCTGCCAGACTCCATCTGATCGCTGTCCGCTGTGGCTGGCTCCTCCGGTGCACTGCGCTTCTGGTGGGCAGAATGGTCAACCATGAGAGGCGACTCGGATGATACAGTAAGTGGGTCATCTCCAACAGCATCTTGTGCCATGCGGGGCTTCGCCGGAGGTTTAGCTCCGTGCTGCGAGTTTGCCCCACTCCTGGCCTGGCGCACTGCGCCTCGCGTGGTCTCGCGTGTTTGATTCTGCTTGCGCAAAACCCCCGCAGCTGCTACACGGAGGTGTGTCCGTTCGTCCGTAGACCGAATGTGCCGTGGATTGAGGAAATGGGGAGGGACAAGTGCAGCGAGCTCGTCGAAGTGGTGGAAAACGAATATGTTTAGGATATAGTTATCGTCATCGGGATGTTGCATGACCATGCGCGACCGTCCAGTACTGACGCGTTCTTGTATCTCAGGCTGGGCTAGTGTGGCTTGGCAGCTTCCGCTGATACAGTCATGCTGTACGTTGACCGTAAACAGCAGGTCCTACAAGATGCGGTAAGCATCCTTGGACTGTGATTGTCTGTCATGCGGCACCAAGCTTACGTGGGGAGACAGGATATATTGCCCGCGCTTCACCAGTCGAGGGCAGTCGTATACTTCATGACGGTCCGTGATGTCGAACAGATCCACCACGACGATAGCTTTGGGTGCGCAGGTCTCCGCACCCGATATGTGAGCGAGAGTGTAAAGTCCAGTGATGCGAGCTACACCTTGCTGGGGGGTTTTGCACCACACAAATGCTCCTGGGCGGCATGTATCCCCGCGCTGAGTTATCACCCATTGTCCAGGGATGAAAAAGTCATGTGACGTTCGACGGTTTCCAGCTGGCCAGTCGGCCTCAAGGCCAGGGGCACCATGCCCGCCAATGTCTGTCCACAGCATCAGCTCGATTCCCGCCGCGGAGTGAATGTGACCTGGTACCAGGGAAATGAAAACAGCCATTAGTTCAGAACAAAACTAATCAGTCATGATACTTACCATATCGATGAGTCCGATCTGTGCGCAGACCGAGCCTCTCCCTCAGACGTGGGTTGCTGTCAAGAATGCGGAGAACCGCTGCTCCTGCAACGGTAGGATGGCCGTTCCATTCAAAGACTCCTCCAGAGAGGATGTGTTTCGTGGCGTCGAGACTGTTGAAATGCAGCGCCGAGTCACGGCTTGCAGCGTGGTGGTTACTGAATATTGAACTCTGTCGCCATAAGCCATGGAACTTTTCGAAGCGGTCCTCTGCAACAAGACCGAGGGGGCCAAATCGCTTGACCATGTGCGGGGTATGCGCCAAGTAGTGAAACTTGTTCTTGTACATAATCCACGTTGGGTTGTAACCGCAAACAGTATCGTAGAACTCCTCGATTGCAAGAGACAGTCTCTTCTGCTCCATATGCATAAGAAAGCAACACAGAGAAGGGTAGTGGCACAACGGGGACTTACGATATGGATTGGCATGTCTCGGATAACCTGGACGAAGAGTAATGCACAAAGCCGGCTTAAGCTGACCCAAACAGCATGCAAGACAGGATCCACAATGCGTGCGAATAGAAAGACTGCAAGCTGGGCAATACCATGCAGGTGGCGGCCGACCAAGCTTCCTCGGAAGTGCATCACATACTCAGGGCGAAGCGAGCGTTCGCCGATGCCGTGTTGGCTGAGCGAAAACAGCGTAGCCTCCGCAGACTCCAGGGTCTCCTTCTCCTTCACTGCGAGCTTCTTGCCTCCTCCGACAGGAAGTGATGCACTCCAAAAATACTTCGTGAAGCCGAGAAGCACCAAGTGGAGACGCCCAACTGCGGTGTCAAGGTGGGGATCGAAAACTGGCCTGGAATAAGTTTGCGCGGCTAGATCATAGTACTAGCTTCGGGACGCACCAGGGTCCGCAAGCAGAGGATTCATGAATCTCTGGGCGTCAGTACCAAGCCGCTCTTCCCGCATCAACACAAGGACACGCTCAATCTCGGCATTCGAGTGGACCCGCTTCCCTGCCGCATTCTTTACCTCAAAGAGTGCCTTTCCTCTCTGTACTAACTCTTCGATGACCGTCCGAGCTAGACTGTCGATCACTCCGCTTCCCTGTTGATTCCGTTCGATCTCAGCCCCTTTACGCGGCTTGGTCGCTAGCACAAGATCTGCCTCGATGTGCTCGATTGTGTGTTGTGGTGTACGCTGGATACTCGGCTGCAGAAACCCGTGCTTCAGTTCAAGCCTCTTTGTCGCCGTCACACAAAGAGGATGGCACTCACAAGCATTATGGCCAAAAAACCAGCATCACTCGACCTCTCCTTCACCGAGCCTCCCATGTCACAGAACCGGCATGGCTTGCTGTCGCCTGCATGGCTACTGAGCTCTGACTGCCAGGGACCATCGCCGGTTTCAACAAATAGGCTAGGTATTGTCAAACACTCGCCGAAACCGCCGTCGGCGAGCGCGTCTGGACAAAGGAGTCCCGTATCCTGCACTGTTCTGTACACACGGTATTTTAAGTTACACTCTGCGCAGATCAAAATTGTACATACCTGAGCTCTTCGGTGATTGATGCGACTTGTTCAACAGGCCCGGCATGCTGCGAAGTCGATACAAAATGGACGAAGTATTCTTGGTTAAGACAGGCGAGCGGAAGTCCCGCCGCGCAGAAGTAAAAGCACCAGTGCTTGTTCCAGGTCTTGCTGCGGTTTCCTGACACATCATCGCCACCGAGAAGAATCGGGTATGCATAGCAGGGCCGTCCTTGCGCCCGTACGCGCCATCGGTTAGGCTTGAATGGATCTGCGGCGAGCTGACATCCGACAACTTTGTCGGATACACCCGAAATAGAACACTTTCTCAGGATGTCTCAGACACTTAACAGGGTGCGAGATTGACATACCTGTGACAAGACGACTACAACGAGGATGATCACGGAGAAATTCCGGGAGGTTCTTCACCAAAGAATTTGCCGCCGCACGCAGACGTTCGCGGCTGTCGACTTCATAGTACCCCCCCTCATATCATGAACAAACTATCAGGCTCCCGCATTATAAACAGTGTTAAGGGAATGCCATTACCTCGATACAACGTGTACGGTAGTAAAACATGTACATCTCACCCAAGCGTACAAACCACCGCAATGGTATCACAACTTCGCCATTAGCAAGCTCGGCCACCTCACCTACATAAAAATGAAGGCCGCGTAATGCCCACATTGGGGTGAGCTTGTCGTCGGGGAGTCCAATAAACCACTTCTGAGAGTGGCGTAGCTCGGAACTACCATTCACGGGCTCCTCCGGATAGACCTTGAGATATCGGCGTACTTCCGGGTTTCCCATGTCCTGCAGATTAACCGTGTGAGTAGATGTAGCATGTGACGGCACCGTGCGGGCCACAGAGGGAAGTGATGTTGTTACCAGAGCAATGGACTTCAGAATACTGTTTGATGCAAACTGGTTACCGAGCACTGAGGTGCGGGCGAGTTCCTTCTTGAAGAGGCTGGTGCCACGCAGCTGTGTCTGGAATTTACGAAAGGCCTTGATGGACGGGACATCCTTGACACCGAGCATCTTCAAGGCCCAAAGAAGGATCTTCAGTAGCTCATCCGAAATTGGGTGGCGGGGGAGATTGAGAACGATATCGAGGATGCACCACTAGGAGGCGGTGAATGGAGATCAACAAGTTAGAAGCATGTAATATCTCTTACAGTGAGATTTGGGTACGGCCAATGGCCACGTCTCCGCCGGCTGCCCTGCGTCCCAGAGCGCGCTGAGTCGGGCCGACCAGCGCCAGCGCGAGGTCCCGCAGTGTCATCGCTGTCCGCGCCCATATCCCATTCCGGGCAAGTGTCCGAGCTGTCGGATGAAGCCTCTTCGTCGTCCCCGAAGCCGCTGTAGGATGCATCTATGGAGCATAGTTTAGACCACGTACCGGGGACAGATTACAAATACAGTCATACGAACCGCTGTCTTCCGAATCACTATGCGGCAGATCCTCCGGTGGGGAGATATACCCGTACGAGTCGGGGGAGAACTCTGGGTCTGCAAAGTTGTCCGTGTCTTCGTCGAGACCGTCGTCTGAGATAGCCGTAGAGGCAGGAAGTCGCATGTCCGGCCCGGCGGTGACATACTCGGGTGCCGCACTGGCATCGTACTCCTAGTACATGATTGACGTCAGATCTGTAGTAGGCGGTGTTCTGAAGTAATTGACTTACGCAGTGTGCGCCGTCCTCGGCGTCTGCTGCTGAACCGTTGTATCGAGCAGGCGGGGACGCTGTGCGCTCAGCAGGCTCCGGAACTGTCGGGAGGAAATGATTCCTGTGGCGCTTGAGTATCGCATGCTTTCGCGCGTCCCCCTTCGAGTTGAAGGGTCGTGTTTCGCATGTTTTGCACTCGTACTTCACTCGTTCTACCCTTGTTCCATCACCGTGGTCAATGATGGGATTAAACTGCTCTGCAAGGTGTATAAGAGCTTTAGCATGTCAACGTATGTATTGTATGTACGTCGATAATCACCGTAGAGCCAATTCTCGGGCAGTTGGGCCATCGTTCTCTGTCTTGCACCTTGACGAACGCCAGGGTTTGGCCGCCGGTTTTGAAATCAAGCCGATAAGTGTGCGATCGACAAAGTGCAAAGTGATATCCTCATTTCTGGCAGCTCTTGGCTGAAATCATTTTAGAAACCGACCACGTGCTCGACGTCCTTGGATGTCTGCGGGTGGTCCGCGTCATGTCTTATCACGGACGCCGGCGCGGTATCCGCTACAGACATCCGGCGGACGAAATGGACGAAAAGGACGCCCGCGGACGTTTTTCGGGATTGGGTGTGTAGGTCCGATTACAATGTCGACTGAAAGTGCCCTTATATGAGCCTAATGTCCGAGTCAGTATGTCNTACTAAGCTACCCTTATGGGGTTCAAGGTCCGATAACCTGTGTCGACCTATATGGGTCATGGCGNGGGAGGTCCGATCAATCATGTCGACTGAAAGGGTAGCCAGCCGGTCGCTCTCTTCGACGCTCCCCCATGAACCTGTGCGCCGCCGCTGGTGCGCGGACACTCTTTGGTCTGTCGCTCGACAGCCTAAGGTATATAACGTCCTCATTACTGATTTATCATCCTCCTTGGGCCACCATGGAGTACTTAAGCTCCCTTTAGGAGCCTGTCAGCGAATAAGCACACCATGGTCAGCGCCGTGCACGGCCAATGACATTTTGGGGTTCCCCTCCCATCTCAGCAGTGTTTTGACACCTTCATACGATAGAATACATGCCTAGCAATCGCTATGAATTAATGTAGAGTTTTCCTCAATTTCCCTGATTTTCTAGAGGTCCGATGGCACATGTCGATAGGCGCCG